>CM053791.1:76648648-76931148 GCA_028749045.1 Cupressus sempervirens
GTGAAAGTAAATCTAGATTCAATTTTAGAGCACCAAATGAAGTGTGAATCTATGATAGCATGTAAAAGCACACAAGCCAAACACATGAGAGAATTCATTTCATTTCCAAATCCAAATGTTATAGATATCCAAAAAAATACCTAATAATCCTTGCAATGCATCTTTTCTCTATTGTACCTTTCATTTATGCTTGAACGTTTGCTCGCAACGAACAAAGCAACAAGCAAACACAAGATATGCAATATATATCCAACTTATGCAAAACTAGGGTTACATTTGAAAATCTAATTTTTAAGAGTGATAATAACTATAAAATAACTCAAATGAAAGCTCACATCATGCATTGATCCATGTGAAAATTAAATGCAAGCTATTCATTAAATGCCATTTTTTTAATTTTGATTTTTGACCTAGTCAACCAGATTGGATCTATATGATATGAATTCAGAACCAAAACCCTAAATATAGAAAAGAGACCCCTGTCAAAAATTAGAGAGCTTTCCAAAAATGTTAGAATTTTGAAAAGATCTTTTCATTTGTGCCCTAGTGAGCCATTTTTTCAAAATAGACTAATTTTTGTAAATCAAATTATTGCGCTTTAATATAATCTCTAAAACCAAAACAAAAAGAACCAACCCTATTTAGAATTTAGACACCTTTCCAAAAATGTAGACTTTTTTGAAATTTTTTCTAATTTTCACCCTAAAATGATTTTTCGTGAAACATCGATAAAAAATTATAAAAAATAGAAAGAACCTTAGAAAAATATGAAATTTCAATGAAGCTTCTCTAATATGTCGCCAACTTGAAAATAAAAATTTAGATCAAAACATTGAGCTGTTTGGGAGATATGATCAAATATTTAAAATCTAGGGTTATTTGTCTTGAAACAAATCTACATAAGGGGGTTAGCTCCAAAAATATCTAAAACCAACAAGTAAAGGTGGGTTGCCCCATGATGGGTGCCAAAGAATGTGTGATAAAATGTTGACACACTTTTATGAGTCATTATATCCAAGATTGCTCAAGAATGAGGTATCGAATGGTGGCTCATAGCTCTCTATTCATGGAGTGCAAGGGTTTGTAGTGGAGGCTCTCAGTTTGACCTAGTTTGTGCCCATGCAAGTATGCCATAAAATGAGAGATTAAAAGATCAAAATATTCATGCAAATAAAGATGCAAGCTAATCTAAATGATAACAATGCAAAGCAATGCAAAAAATGAAATATAATCTGTGAAAGGAAATAACAATGCAAGATTAATCTATGAAAGCAAATATGGATCTAAGCTAATATGAAAATGCAAGGATGGATCATGATGATGGAAGCCATGGATGCATCAGAGAAGAGGATAAGAAGATAAAAGTTCTCCACAAAACACTTTAATGCTCAAACTCCTCCAAAAATCACTCTCCAAGCATGCAATATATCAATAGCATAATTGTGGATGTCAAAAATGAGGAGACGACTCTCCCTTATAAAGAAGAATGGATGATTAAGATTAAGAGGCAATAAGATCTAATCAAGGGTGGAGAAAAAATGATCCATGCGAGACAAAATTCCACCAATGAGAAGAAAGGAGGAAAATTAAATGAAATCCCACTTAGAAATATGTGCATTTAAGTGTAGAGGAAAAAAGAATTTATTTAATTTTTATTTATTTTATCTCCTTTTTCAAGTGGGATTTTATTTAATTAAAAGGGAGCAAGTTCTTTTAATTAAATAGGAAATATTTAATTAAATTAAAAGAGTGGTTTTTCTCTTAATTAATTAAATGTGGATTAATTATTTAATTAAAAGAGAGGTTTTCTTTTAATTAAATAAGACTTAGGATAAAATGATCAAACCTTAGGAAATGTTGAAATAATTGAATTAATTACAATTTGATCAAAGAAACTGATTTTAGTTGATTCAATAAAATATTGCAAACCATTGATTCAAGAAACTTGATAAATTGAATACTGGGGCCCCATAGTTTAGGCAACCATTTGAGGGTGCATACACTAGTAGGTGGCAAGATCGCCAAGAACATTGGAGTTGATCCTAGATTAGCTTTTCAAGAGAGGAATTCAAAAGGATTTTTGTTGTTAAGCATCATGCAAAATGATAACTCAACATTATCCTTGAATGAAATAGTTATCCTACCAAGGTTTGGAACTTGTGCAGAAATAAGAAACATGCTACTTTTAGAACAAAAGGCTACAGAGAAGCCCACTCCACATAGTGTAACAAGGAGTTAGGAACCAAATAGATTTAGAGCTATACCTTCCAAGGAAATGAGTGCTAAGGAAATGGAAGAAGAGTTAGAAACCAATCCACCTTGTATGGCCCCTATACTAGAGAGAAGAGAAACATCCCTAGAAGATCTAGAAATTGAAGAATCAAAATCTGATGATAATGCAACATGAGCAACAATGATCATGTAGGCCACTGAAGAAGAAGAATAAGAAGTATCAACACCATGAAAAGATAAGAAGAAATCTAAACTAATTCACAATGGTGTAATTGTGAACACAATTGTAAATAACTATGATTATACTATTCTAAAGAATAGATTTATGAGGTTTTCCAAGGAAAACAAAGAAAAATCTAGAAGTGTTGTGTTAATCAACTTAAGGATAATATAAATAAAACCATATGATGTGATATAATTCCACAAATACTTGATAAATTGTTAGAAATAGATAGTACTGAGAGGGGGGGGGGGGGGAGGTTGAATCAATATTCTACAATATTTTTCCCACAACTGAATATTGTTAATTACTTTACAACTTGCATATGAAAGTAAACAAACAATGTTGAACAAAAAATAAAACCATACAAAAAGAGAACTCATAACACCATTATTTTTTAACTAGGGAAACCCTAGCCAAGCGAAAAACCTAGTGGGAATGATACCCACAAGATGATCCACTAAACAAAAAAATCTTGTTAAGGATATTGACCCTATTAGGAGTCTATCAAATACATATAGTGTCTTGAGTCCTTGTTAGAGGACTAGGCCCTATTAGAAGTCTCAAACCTATTAGGAGTTACTTAAACCTTGTTAGGAGTTTCTTCAACCCTATTAGGAGTTGGTAGATCAAATACAATGTATGCAAAAAGAGCCCACTGCCGTAACATATAATTATACAAATAAGTTTCTTCACAAGAATAGATATACATAAAATACTGTCTTACTACTGAATCTTGCACTTGCTTTGATCACACATCATATTTTGCATCACATAAGGCTCACACATCATATATACTAGCTTCACAATAGTTCACATCATATACACATCATCACATGTTTCACACTTATCTCTGCAAGATATGATCTTCATATATACCTTGCAAATTATCATAACTCTTCTCTGTTGGCCTTGACACTTTCACACGCTTGTTTAATTATAACTTAGGATGTTGGCTCAACATGTTTAAGTAGTTTTTTTTTACCAAGATAATTCCTTAAGCTGTACAATCCAATTTACTGACATGCTCTATTCTACTTTGTTAATTACTCAATTGGTAATTCAACTGTAACTTGCACCATATAGTCTGTAGGGGTCTACACACTAACACACATTATCACAAAACTATCAAATATCTAACCTTCACTATGTATGAGCTAACTTGAAGTCTTCCATCCATACATACCGTATTTGTCTCTGCACTATTGTAAACTGTCTAACACTTAGACAATTTTCTAACTCGGATTACATCATGAGATATCAAAAGTATATGTTGCCATAAATGACAACACTCATGTATCTATCTAGCCATATTGTTAACAATCTCCCCCTTTGGCATTAATGGCAACATTTAGGAAAATTGGCTAAGTCCCAAAATGATGTCATGCAAAACAAAATAAATACAAAAAGTAACTACTCAAAAATTGCCTTCAAAACTTGAGAATTTTATTCATGTCTTGATGGATCATTACATTCCTTATCACTCCTTTAAAATGATTTCTTAAGTACATAGATAAGCTCCCCCTTACATATACATACACATAATTCTCCCTTACATAAACAAACATATGCATATACAATTTTTCTTACATATACTTCTCCCCCTTTGACATCAATGGCAAAGGTGTCAAAAATCTGTACCCACAAAATTGTGTTGCCTTCCTCTATTCAACTTGATATTATGGATATACAATTTGGGAAACCAAGTTTTAACTTGTCAAGATTCTTCCTCTAGTTTTCCTTAACTGGATCAAATATACTGATGAGTGCACAAAGTACATAGGATGCCACTTCAATTGTGCTCAAGTTAGTATAGGAAAATTTATCATAGGATGCCTTTATGCAAGGCACTCCTCCAATTGCCTCTACAAAATACTGATTTTAGGTGACAAAAATTTACTAAGAATAGAGAATCTCCTGATTACCTTTTAAAACCTTATCAATTTCAATGCCTTTGATAGCACTGTGAATTTTATCCATTTATGTTCCAAAGTCTTCAATGTTTTCCTTTGGTTTCTACAATTTGATAGTGAGTGTTTGAAGCTCACTCATTTGGCTTTTTATTTAATTATCAAAATTTGATAGATAATTGTATGACATTGCACAAACTCCATACAACTTCTTACCTTCATCTATACTTTTACTCAATTCTTTAATGCACACATTAAGAGTTTGCAAGTCACTCCTAATAATAGTGCATACTGTGTCAAACAGTGATGCATCATCATGTATATGCCGAGCTCTATAGGGTCTGAGAAAGTCTTTGGTTGTCGAGTACTTTTAATATAAGCCAAGCCTAGTGAATGCCAAGCATACAGAGAACATAGATTCTAAATTATACAAAAGAAGTCAAGTAAGTTAAGGCCAAGTAATAACAAGAAGAACAATTATGACTGAGCATTAGAGATAGTGTTTGTTGAGTAACAAAGAGAGAACATAAATTTTTGGAATGGTAAAAACTTTAAGGTAAATGGTTTTTAACTAAATTATAAGTAACATTAAATGATCGTGGAATTTTTTATAGAGGTTGTTATGCATTTTGACATGGATCATCGATCCTTATGAGGGATGAACAAGATATTAGATGATGAGGCAAAAAGGGATGCATCTAGAAGACTCTACAAATTTATTTTAATAGGAATAATCCAATCCCTATCTTTATAGATATAGAGAAAGAGGGATCACAAAAGATAGTTTAAATTGTGTGAAGAAGTTAAGTTTTGGATGTTGTATGCAAAATTTGTGAAGAATAAAGTTAGCGATTAAATGAAGTAGTGAAGGATAGAGTAAATAAATATCAGATTAGAGATCAAGTCATAGATTGGAAGGAGGAGATCTATAATTAACAATTGTAAGTGTAGACTGAAGGATCAAATACTAAATCAGTTTTGATAGATTAGATCAGGGAAAATCTCTTAACAGAGTGATTTTAATAGAGCTTTGTAGATCTTCTAACATAGTCCTTACTTATAAGTGTAAAATCCTCTAATCAAGGTAGACCTAACATTCTTAAATCTTTTAATAGAGCAGACCCCTCATAGGGTAGATCATCATAAGTGATCAAAATTGTAGTTCTAAAAGGCTAACTTTGTTACTATAGTAGTGAAGATTTGTGGGTGTCATCCCCACCCTAGTTTTACCTTCACCTTGGAGGGTTTCTGGGTTACCAAAATCTTTTGTGTTATGTGTTTACATTTCATGGATGTGATGGATAGTTAGATTTATCTTAGCATTTAATTTTTCTAGTTATCTTATGCGTAAGCTAGATATGAGATGGTTGAGATGGTTAATATGGTGAATGTAGTAAATTTTTTTTTGAGGATAATAGTTTTAGAGATCTTGATTCACCCCCACCTCCCTCCCCTTCTCAGTATCTTAGTTTCCCAATTTACTTTCAACAATTGGTATCAAAGCATAATTCTCTTGAAAGAAGTCTAACAGCTTGGGAGTACAAATCTTGGAGATGGAGGCCTACAAATTGGGAAAGGTTATTGAAAATCAACAATTTGAAGCAACAAGAAATGAACTAAGGAAATCCCTAAGAAAGAGAAAATATATGACCATTCAAAAAAATGACACACTTTATGAAGAAGTTGATACACAAGCATTGTTTGACACTAGAGATTCCAATGAAATTGATCTAACCATTGCAGATCTATTAGAGAAGAATAATATCTTGAATGAAGAAGTCAGAGGATTGAAAAGAGATTATAAAATCTAGTCAGTAAGACTATGTGAAGTGACTGAACAGAAGAAGAAAAAAGAAGAAGACAAAGTTGTGGCTGAAAAAGACAAAAGAAAAATGGTTGTCAAACTTGAATGTAGGTCATTTTTTTGTACAAAAGATTGTAAACACTCAGCTAAACATGATGAATCAAATGACGCTTAAAAATTAGGAATTGAATAAGAATCATAGATTGAAATGAGTTAAGATATGAGAAAGAGCTTGTAGAAATAATGAACAAGCCTAGAGAAGCAATAAGATAGTTTGAAGAACTGATGAAATCACCTAGGTCATCTGGTAGCACTTCTAGACTAGAACATATAAAACACCATTCATCTACTGAAGAAGGAAAATCATCCAACAGTGGAGAGCTAAGGAATTCAAAATCAAAAGAAAAACCTACATGCTATCATTGTGGTAAACTTGGAAATACTACAAACATTTGTAGAGGAAAGAATGGTATGCAAAATCCTAAACCTAAGTTTACTAGTAACTATTTTTATTGTAAGAAGCAAGGACATCAAGTACATGAGTGTAGATCTAAGATGAAAAATATACGTATTGCATCTAGATTTAAGGGATATTGCTACAATTTTCAAAAGTTTGGACTTTAGAAAAGTTTGGACTTTAGAACATATGAATGTAGATCATAGAAAAAACCCTACTAGACAAATAGAAGGAAAAACAATGCACACAAGAAAGTTTGTTCTAATTTTCACAACATTGGACATGTGAGAAAAAACTACAGGACCTGAACTTTGGTATTAAATAATGAACACATTAAGGATAAAGGCAAAGTAGATTTTGAATAAATAAAGAAGGAGAAAATCAAACCTAGAAGAAAAAGGTGGAAGCTAAAAGTAGTTGAACAAACGAAGTTAAGATCACCCAATCCAATGGAGAAAGTAATCACACCACCTCAAACTGATCGAGAAATGTATGTAAGAAATTTTATACTTAATGATTTATCTTACATCAATTCCTAACATAAATTATGCAAAAGTTCATATCTACACAAGAAAAGATGCATTAGAATAGATCTATGGAAAGAAAAATGGAAACGAATCATTTACATGTTGGGTGTTGAACATCAGTAAAATTGTCTATATTGACTGAGCATTACAATATGAATCAAGTACCCCAAATGTTAAACTAATGTATAAGCCGAGTTAGATGGAATTGACCAAGCTATATAATGGAGACCAAGTTCAAAAGTCTATTATTGATCGAGACAACTAGATTCCACCTAATAGGATATACAACATTAATCGAGATCCTAACTTGAATGAATAGAGGTATATATCAAGATTTGAAGGTATTTACACACCTTGCATTCATATTTTGAGAGCATAGAGTGATTTGAGAAAATTGAAAATCAATTTTAAGGTGATTGGAAGCGAATTAGTAGTGAAAGAGTGATCAAATATTAATATCGAGCTATGCAGTTTTTTCAAAAAGAAAAGTTTCAAAACCCTAACATGAGAAAATGACATCATCATCATATAGAGCAAAGAATCAAGGACAAGAGGTAAGAAATGTTTAGTTGATGAAGACTGACACATGTCCTCCACCTAAGTATCATGTTATGCCCTAGATTGCCAAGAAATTCAATGGGTGCATTATCATCGATACCACCTAAATTCATTATGATTCATGATGTAAGGAGTTGTTACATGTGCAAAATTGAAAAAGTTGGAGACTGTGAGATTTGTGTGGCTTATGAAAAGTTGTGTGATGAAGGAATATTAAAGGATGAGTTTAAAATTGTTTAGAGGAAACTCGTTCCCTAGATTTTCCAAGAAATTTCAAGATCAAATGGATTAAGGTTGTGTTGAGCAGAATTCATGACATAGAGTTTTGTCTAGAAAATGGAGTAGTTAAGATCACAAAGAAGATGATATATGTTGTTAATAGTTATCCAACATTCGACAAGAAGAAGACAATGCAGTGCTAAAGCAAAGAAGTTGTCAAGGAAAATACCAAAGCCAAGTGTAATGGACATGGCATGTCTATTTCAAACATCCTTGATCCATTAATCAAGTTTTTTATGAGTTTAATCTATTGGAATTTACAAGTGGGAAGATTTACTTCTGAGGGGGGGGGGGGTGTGAATTAGAAGTAACTAACTTTAACCATTTTAAAATCTTTTAATTGATAACATTCACATGCATCTAATTCATCTAATAAACATGAAAGTAAAAGACATGCATGAAAAAAGATAACACAAGATTTGGTAACCCAGAAAACCTCCAAAATGAGAAGGTAAAAAATGGGGTGGGGATGACATCCACAAAGTATCACTTCAGCAATATGTAATTGTTCAAGGTTACAAAGTTTGACCACTTCCAATGGTCTACCCTATGGAAGGCATGTCTTGTTAAAGACTTTACACCCTATTAAAAGTGACCTGGTTAAAGGATTTAACTACCCTACTAAAATTAGGCGTGGTTAAAGGACTTTAGTACATTCACTTGGAATGCCAACCTATTAAAGGATTTACAAATGGTTGCTAAGCCAACCTAAGTCCATAGGATTTTCAGTCCTAATACAATTGCTAGAGAGTATTAGAAAATTTTGACCTGATAACTTGTAATCCTCAATTGTTGATTCCAAATCCTTATTCTACTCTGACTGCTATGATCCTTGCTTGATTTGATATGTCATTCATCAAAGTTCTAATACTTTGTTCTTGATAAACTGGATTTTGCAATGCTGCTCTATTCTTCACTAAGTCTTTTCACCCTTCTGTACTTCACTATAATTCACCCATACATTTCTCTCGCTCATACAAAATGGCGTTTCTTCCTCATTTTAAATATTTTGAAGACTTAGGGTTAGGTATGAATCTACAATCAATATTTACTCTTCATTTCTTGCTCATTTCTTGCATTTTTCCTATTGGTTGCATGCCTTCTCCATTTTTCTTATTGGCTACATGCTGATTACATAGTAATGCAAAAGATTTGATCTTATCTTCAAGATCCTTCGAGATTCATCTTGTGTTGGTTTCAAAAATGGTTTACATCTGAGTTTGTGAAGGCACAAACTCATATGCTAATTCTGTGTTACTTGACAATTACTAGTTACTGACACTCGACACATATAGGAAAACTAGCTCACTCGACTCTTATAGTAATTTTGTTTCACTCAACATCTATACTCTACTCGGCATCTATAGTGACTCGACACTTGAACTTTGCTCGGCACCTAAAGATCACTCGACACCTAAAGTTCACTTGGCACCTATTGAAATCTTTGTCTTGACATGCATTGTAGCTCATCTTTTGTATTATACTCAACATCATCTTGAGAATTGGTTAAGTGTGTTGACACTCAATTGTCAAAACCAATTTGAGACTAACAATCTCCCCCTTTGACATGAGTGGCAAAAAAACTTAACTAAACATTATGCATTTGATCTCTATGAGTATACTACATATTTTGTTCGGCATATGTACAACACTTCAAAAAAAAACTTGTTCAAAATTTTGTATACCTCAAAATCTTGTAACTCCCCCTAAGCTGATGTGCCAATTCTGTAACCAAAAATCTTGTGCTAGATTTGTCTCATGTTGATGTATCTGATACTCTTTGCCTTGTCTGTACTCTATGTCTATTTGTACTCTGTATTTGTACTTTGTATCTATTCCCCTTTCACATCTTCTTGCAGTTTTGCATCCTTTTGGCTTTATTCCCTTATTACTTCCTCAAAAATGTGAATTTGAATATCTCCCCTTTGGATATTCTTTATTTCCATCAAAGAATGTATTATTTCTCATTCTTATTCACATCTCCCCCAAAAAATTATAGCTTCCCCTATTTACACATTATATCTCCCCCTTTTTGACACTTATGTCAAAGGGTCCTAAGAATGAATAGAATACTTCGCCAAAAATGTTTTATTTACCTCCATAATCATCTTGAGAGAAGCATCCCAATTGTCTAAAGTAATCTCCAAAGATTTGTGCTAGATGGCTATCTCTACTACAAGATGTACAAGGCCTTCTAAAGTAGAAAGATTAGGATCTTTCTTTAGAACATTTTTTGCATAGGCCTGTTCCTTATGGAGTAGTTCTAGATGTGGGGTAATGGAAAATTGAATTTGTATCAATTTGGCCTTGATATTGGCCTCTTCTACTATCAATACAACTAACTCTTTCTGTGTGTGAAGCATAGTTGCAAAATGCTTCCCACTTTGAGTTGGATCTTTGGGTAGCTGTGTGCTAGAAATCTTGAGATTTCGTTCCAAGCTCAATATCCTTTGGCTAGTTTCTTGTGTGAAATATGATGAATCACACAACTTGGAGTACATTGAGAATACATTCTCAAGTACTATTTTCACTTTTTCAACCTTCTTAGCCAATTCAACCTATGAAAGTGCTATCTCACTAGATATCTTTTCATTGACTTTCATCTGAAACTTCTTTTCTGACCATTCTAATAATCTAACATTTGTATCAAGGTCATCATTTTGTACTTGGTCCACAATGTTGGACAATTGCTCCATGATGGGCTGGGTTTCATCAGGTACTTGTAAGCTGAATGCATCAAGGAATATATCTTTGATTTCTACAAGTGCTTGCTTCTGCTTATACTCATTTCTGAGTATCTCTTATTTCTTCCTTCTCTCAAGTGCCTCTTGCACTTCATTTATCTGAGCTAAATTCTTTGTTTTGGAGTCATAGCTAGGTATGATTATTTCTTCATCAAGTGCAGGGTCTCCATATGAAGTACCCTTGCAACCTTAGTGGAGCTCAAGCCTGGTGCTAAAATCTACAATGGTACTATATCAGTGCTCGACTTCTTAGTAGGAGTCCCCAAGGTAGGAAAGTTTGCCAATGTTTGTATTGTCTCCTGCTCCTTTTCTTTAGGGGTTCTCTCCTCTTCTCTACTACCTTGATCAATAATAATGATTTGAGGAGGTGCACCTTGTCTTTGTGCAGTAGAAACATCTTGCCCTGTTTGTTCCTTTGTTGGCTCCTTGGCAGTTGATGTTGTTGTAACTATATTATCAACCTTAGTATTTTTATCTTGTGATTCTTTCTCTTTACATTGATCTATTGTAGCTGTGGGAGGTTGTGTAGGTGGTTCTTGTGTGCTTTCCTTCTCCCTTGTAATTTTTGCTACAGCCTTTTGCAATTCTTCAACACTCACCAAAATTGGATTTGTACACAATTGTGATTGCATTGTAGTTTGGTGAAGGATCTTTTTGAGATTCTCTGCAGTTAATGGATTGATGTTCTGACTTGAGGTGTTAGGAACATCCATTACAATTACTATTTTTGCAAATTTTGTATGTGGAGGACTTGGTGGTGGCATTTGGGTGTCTTGGACACTCTGTTCAGTCTGCTGCTCTTCGACTATTGCCTCTTCACCCTGTGTCTTCTCCATTATTTCTTCTTCTTTTCTTTCTCTACCTCTTCATCTTTCCCATTTTCTTCTTCTTCATCATTACTTCTCCACTCAAATTGGTCTTCTTGCCCTTCTTTGACTATTTTCAATCCATATATTAATTTCCACATTTGTGTGGAATTTTGCACATCTTTTATTTGGTTCTAGAAAACTCTAAAGGCTCTATATTTGGGTGCAAATTTGCTCCCATGCTTTTTGCTAGCCTTAGTTATTTGACCTTTTTTTAGGTCTAGCATTATACTAGCCAATGTTGACTCATTTCCTTCTCCATTTTGAGACAGTAATGTCATTTATTTTCAACTAATGAGCTTAGCTCCTTAGGCATTGAGTTGTCTAGTTCAAGTGGGGTGGTCTTGAACTTAGCCATCATAGTGTAGATGGACTCTTCCACTTTGTTATGTTGTTCCTTTGACAACTTATTGAAATCAATGGTCTTTAGACTAGTTAGGTCTGCAATATCTCTAATATTATTGTAAACAATTTCCAATTTAGACTTGGTAGAATGTCTTACCAATTTGAATTGATCTTAATCAGACTCTATCCTTTCTTCTTCTAATTTAGGAGGTGCAACATACATTCTTCTCTTCTTCTACTCTACATGCCCTCCTTGTTTTGTAGCCTTCTACTTCTCTTATTCCTTAGCCACCTAAGTTGTAGCCCTGGTATATGCCCTTGTAGTTGGCTTGGCTAGGCTTGGCTTTGTTGCCTTCTTCTTCTCCTCGGGCTATGCAGCTGGCTGTTTTTGAGCTTTTCTTTTCTTGGGCTCAACCTTGGGTGCTTCTTGCTCGACACCTTCCTCCTCTTCAACATCCTCCCCCATACCTTGGGTTAAGGAAAGTGGTCCTTGACCTTGCTCCTCTTTGTCATCCTTGACTTCTTAACCTTCTTCTTCTGCTGCTTCTACAATGCCTTCCCCACATTTGGCTTTTAATTTCTTGACAAGTTTATCCTTCTTTTCCAATGTGGAGGCAATCTTCAATTCCATATCCACTTTTGATCTCACCACATCATAGGTTCCAACATGTGGTGCATCCTTGTCTATTTCCTCTGCTAGTAATGCAGTTATTACTGCTGATGCTTCATCTATGTTTATTTCATAACCAAGAGGTCTTAACCATCTCACTCTTGGTATGATAGCCTAAATGTATGTATAATCAACATCCACAAGAAAACATACATCATTTACATGTTTCTCTACTAAGGAAATTGAAATTCTTAGCCTTTGTTTCATTGACTTCTTGAAGTCTTCAAAATAACTAGTCAATAAGGTCTCAAAATTAGCTCCCATCTACTAAGTATATTCATTTACTTGAGCTATGATTGACCTATTAGTTTTCCATGCAACTTTTCCAAAAGAAGGAAATTCATTCTAAACATAAAAGAATATACTGATCAAAATAGCACCAAATTTGCATTGGGCTCTCTTGATTCTCCTAATAGCTACTAAATTTTCATTAATCTGTTGCAGTTGCAGTTTTGCAAGATCATAGGTATGACCCTTCTTCACCAATTTGTAGCCTACATCCACTGCAATGTAGGGTACACTGTTGAGTCTGCTGGATTGGTAGAATTTATGTGCAATGACTCTGACAACAAAGTCAACAAGAGGGTCTTAAATGGTATCAATTATCATCCCTCTCTTGTTTCACTTGGCACCAGTATTCTTCTTAATTGCCTCCTTGGAATCACTCCTAAGGGTCTTTGGCCGATCTAGGTTTGGGTACCCTATCACTCTATGCACAATTCTCTTTGTGATTTTTATTGGGCCATCCTCCAACCATAAGCTTCCATCATGTATTCAACTAAGTACTAGTCTGATCCATTCAGTCTTGAATACTATGGGAAATTCTAGGGCTCGCATCAAACCCTTCTTCTCAACAATCTGATATTCTTCCTTCAACACTCCATTATCACATAGTCTCTCATAGGCTTCCCTTATTTCCATATCACCTATGGCTCCAACCTTTCAATTGTAACATCTTTTTATATCCTGAACCATAACTACTTTGGGGGGTATGATAGATAGGGCTCCAACTAGGTCATTCTTATATGCTACCTCTGGTATTGTGTAGAAATCAGGTTGTTTGACCTCATTGGACACTGCTGGACCTCAAATGGTTCCTTCTCCTAATTTTTCCTAGAGCTAGAAGCCATTTTTTCAATTCTAGGGTTTTAATACAAAGAAATATTAAACTATGTAACTCAACATAGATGTAAATACCTCAAAATTGATGAAATCATGCTGAAATGCTGTTGCAATTTGCTTAAACACTAGATTCTCTACTTTGGACTCGCTCTGTGCTCTTTCCATCTTTACTCTTTGTTCACGATGAAGAAAAATGATTGAAAACACGATAATATACCCTATTTTCATTGCATTTGATGCTTAGTGCAGTTATAGTTGTCCACTCAACTTCTGAAGGATTCTACATTACTCAACTTCCATTTCCTTTTCAACACTTGACATCCACAGGAGTATTACTCACTCGGCTTCAACTAAAATTTCTCTTCACTCATCTTCCTCCACCAACTCATCTCCAACTAATCATTCAGCTTCTACTATTTTTGTTAGTTAACTTGACATGCACTGGTATTTTACTTAGCATCTGAGGGAAACTCGACAACACTTGCAAAATCTTGAAAATTTTAACTTTGCATCTCTGTTCATCATGATCTCTTCTTTTTAGTACTTGCTTGTTTAGGAACTGATAAATGATAAAGCTTTATAAATTAGTGCCTCATGCCTTTTCATCACTTAGTTTGATGAAGTGTGACCACTTGACCTGTTAGGTGAAGTGATCCCTTCATTTGATGTGCCACACCCATGTCTCTTCTTCTATGTTTTATTCATTTCTCCTTTGATGTGTTCAACATCTACATTCTCTTTTCCTTTGTTGTTTTTTGAATTGGGTGCCTTAGACCTTGTTGGTCAATACCTGCTAATATGAATGGCCTTCAAGAAATTGAAACATGTGGTTTGATTCAACCATCTGTTGTAGTTACCTTTGAATGTGTCCATATTCCTGACAGTAACGACAACTATACTTGGTGTTGTAGTCACAACTGTAGTGATGTCCATTATTTCCTCTAGCTGGCTAATTTGGTGTCCACATAGACTTTGATTTGCACTCAAAAGCTCTATGTCCACACTTCTTATAATTGTAGCAGTGACCTTCAAATCTTGGTGTCCTGATAGTCCTAGTCCTACAACTATGTGCTTGATGTCCTTATTGTTTGCACTTATGACAATGACTTACATTCTTAGGTTTATCATGCTAATGGGCATTCTTGCTCCTACACACATTAGAGGTATGTCCCTTTTTACCATAGAAATGACAAGTAGGTTTAGTGTTCTTACCTTTGTTACTCCTTTCTTCTATAGTCTTGGATGAATCTCCTTGTTCAATGCCGGTGTATCTTAGTCCTGAAGTATCATTACTAGCCCTTGGCAATTTCAGTAGTTGCTCAAAGTACTTGATGGTCTCATTAGGTTTTTGGAAGCTCTCTGCAATCTCCTTTTCTCTTTTTAGGTCATTTTTTAGTTGTTCATTTTGCATCTTCAGTGCAGAGATCTTAATATCCTTGATATTCAGTTCATGATGTGCATTCATCATCTGACTCAAGGAGTCTAGCTGCATCTTTGAAATTCTTCCAAGCTCAATTGACTTTTCTTCCAGTCTGTTGGCAAGGTTTCTCTTGTCTTCTTCTAGCATAGCCTTGTCTTCAATGGCTCTTTTCTTCTATTCAGTCACCTCACAAAGCATCATGGCTTATGGCTCTTGTTCAAGCTTGAGTATTTTTATTTCTTCTGCTTGAGCTCTATTCTTCTCTATTAGGTCTGCTATTGTTGCATCAAACTCTTTGGAATCTCCATTTGAAAATAGGTTTAAGGTGTCAATCTCCTTGTATTGTGTATCATTCTTAGCTATGGCAATCTCTCTTCTTCTCTTTAAGGATTTTCTTAGTTCTTCTCTGGCTCCTTCAAAGGCATGTAAGGCAAGTTGTATATCAATTGCCTGATTCTCTATGATCTTCCCAAGTTTTTAGACTTCCATTTCTAGATCTTTTCTCCAAGCTATAAGGCTTCTCCTTGTGAGAAGTTAGCTCTAATACCAATTGTTGGAATTTATAAGTGGGAAGATTTAATTTTGAGAGGGGGGAGGCATGAATCAAAATTAACTAACTTTAACCATTTTAAAATCTTTTAGCTGATAACATTCACATCCATCTAATTCATCTAATAAACATGAAAGTAAAAGACATGCATGAAAATAGATAACACAAGATTTGGTAACCCAGAAACCCTCCAAAATGAGAAGGTAAAAACTAGGGTGGGGATGACACTCACAAAGTATCACTGCAACAATATGTAGCTATTCAAGGTTACAAAGTTTGACCACTTCCAATGGTTTTCCCTATGAAAGGCTTGTCATGTTAAAGACTTTACACCCTGTTAAAATTGACCTAGTTAAAGGATTTAACTACCTTGCTAAAAGTAGGCCTGGTTAAAGGACTTTAGTACATTCACTTGGAATGCCACCCTATTAAAGGATTTACAAATGGCTGCTAAGCCAACCTAAGTCCATAGTATTTTCAATCCTAATACAATTGCTAGAGAGTATTAGAAAATTTTGACCATGATAACTTGCAATCCTTAATTTCTGATTCTAGATCCTTATTCTTCTCTAACTGCTCTGGTCCTTTCTTGATTTGATATGTCACTCATCGAAGTTCTGATACTTTGTTCTTGATAAACTGGATTCTACAATGCTTCTCTATTCTTCACTAAGTCTTTTCACCCTTCTATACTTTTCTATAATTCACCCATACATTTCTCTCTCACTCATACACAATGAGGTTTCATCCTTCTTTAAAGATTTTGAAGACTTAGGGTTAGGTATGAATCTATGATCAATATTTACTCTTCATTTCCCACTCAGTTCTTGCATTTTTCCTATTGGTTGCATGCCTTCTCCATTTCTCTTATTGGCCACATGCTGATTACATAGGTAATGCAAAAGATTCAATCTCATCTTCAAGATCCTTCGAGATTCATCCTGTTTCAGCTTCAAAAATAGTTTACCTCTGAGTTTGTGAAGGCAAAAACTCATATGCTGATTCTATCTTACTCAACACTTACTAGTTGTTGATGCTCGACACATATAGGAAAACTAGCTCACTCGGCTCCTATAGTAATTCTATTTCACTCAACATCTATACTCTGCTCTGCACCTATAGTGACTCAACATCTATAGTGACTCGACACTTGAACTTCACTCGGCACCTAAAGATCACTCAACACCTAAAGTTCACTCAACACCTATTGAATTCTCTGGCTTAGCACACACTGTAGCTTAGCTTTTGTATTATACTCGACATCATCTTGAGAATTAGTTAAGTGTATTGACACTCAATTGTCAAAACCAATATGAGACTAACATAATCTATCATAAGTTTTATCAAACAAGCTGATTGAATAATATATTGTGTATGGAAGTTGATCGGGTGTGGAAGATTGTGATGAAGGATCATGAATATGATATTGCTGAGTTACGATAGTTGCAACTAGTAGAGAACCTAACATCAATCAAGAAAGAAAAGAATTCAATATGTAAGTTTGAATCATTGATCATGTGTATTTTATTTTACACTCATAATTATTTTTTTGGTTATTGGAAATGTCATATGGGAACAAGATAAACTTGTCACAAGGTAGATTAGTGAATATATAATGTAGTTTGGAGAAAATTATGACAATGTTATTGATGGAGATTTTGAATATTTTGAACATTATATGAGAAAGAGATTAAGGATTCTTCCATCCTTAGTATAGAAGCATTATAATGGTGTATATTTTTTAGTGGATACAAATAACACATTTGTATAGGCAGTTAAGCCTAGGATAGGTTGGCTTAAGACTTTTGGCTATAAAATTGAGGTTGATGATATGAGTGCAACCATCACCACACTACTAAAGGAATAAATTAATACAAAGGCTGACCCTTTATCAAATTTGATGTAGCAAAAGCTAGAATAGTAGTAGATATCAAGATTGCTTCTATAGATAAGAAAAGGAAAAAAATGTTTGAAGACCTAGAAGGTAAACTAGGCATACAGGTAAAAGGAAAAGAACCTTTGATGCTGACAAAAGGTCTTGTAGAAGATAAAAAAAATGATAGTGATGTTGAGGAAGAGGAAGAGAGTGTAGAGAAACAGGATAAATCCCTAACAGTTTTCATCCCACCTTTCAAGAAGGCTAAAATAGTAAAAATTACTCAGCCTAAGGTGAGGAAGGTTGCAAAGAAGGTAACACTTAAGCCCCTCTCTCCTCCTGCACCACAAAGACCAAGGACAAGGGTAGAAGTAGTAGCAAGTGTTGAGCCACCAGTCAAGAAAGGAGTGGTAAAGATCACAAAACCAAGTGGTACAAGTACAGTGCTAGCCACTATAGGTTGGAAAAAGAGAAGGCTAGTAAAGCATAAAGATATTAAAGAGGAAGATGCATAGAGGATCGATTCTAATGAACCAAGTCATCACCGAGTTATTTTGTCTACCAAGCCTATAAATATTGACGAGGTATGTGCCAACATCAAAATTTTTGTAGGCCTATCAAGATTTAGATATGTAAAGTATGATACATTGAGAAATGCTGATAAATCTAAGGTAGAGGAGGGCATGATAGAAATGATAGCTAATAACAAAATTTCACCTATAGAATTTAAAAATTAGATTCCAAACAATTTGTACAGTAGACTTGATGAAAAATGGAAACAAGCAACAAAAATTAAGAAGTAAATAAGAGAAGCATATTAGCCAATATTATGGCTGAATTGACAAATAAAAAAAGGTAACATTTTTGAAGAAGTATAGAAACTGATTTGTTGCTAAATTTAAAACATTCATGATCTTACAAAATAAAATTGAGGTTGTTGTACAACAAAATGAATTATTATGGAAGAGTATTTTTAGATTATCCACAAAAGGAGTTGAATAGGAGAAAGAAGTGGACATTGTAACCATTGAGGATGATAAAAGTGATGAATAAAGTTCATGAGTGTCGATCCTATAGGGAAATGTATTACCCACCCATAATACTACACCTAACACTTCTTTATTGCAACAAATAATGTACTACACTAAGGAAGGAGATACACAAGTCCAAGTTGTTGGAAAACAAAAGAAGCAAGATAAAGACTCAAATGTAGAGCCACTACAGGTCAAATAAGACCACATATCTCAAGAAATTTGGATGAGGAAGATAAGGAGACTAGATAAAAAGAAGAAGAAATTGGAAAGTGAATGTAGTGTAGAGTGCTACTATTGTTGTTCACAACACTAAAACACAAGTAAGATTGAGTGGTGATGCCTCCTCACCTACTCTAACTCTAGCAGTGTCAAGTAGTAGCCTCCAAAGACAAGAAAAGGTAAGAAGAAAAGGGAAGTTATCTAGATAAAAATGTTACTCTAGATGAAGTTAATGAAATTCCAAAATAGGATTTAAGAAATCTCACATTCGAAAAAATTGTCATCTTGCAAGATATTCTAGCAAGAAGAAAAAGAAAGAAGAGATGAGGCAAGAATAACAAAAAAAATAGGTGTTGCATGATATCAAAGATGTATTTTTTGATGCATTTTATATTTAGATCATTGAAGAATGGGCCCCAATTATCTCTTAGTTGGTCCAAATTGTTGAAAAATTCAACACTGAGGATATTGAGGCAAATGAAAAACTTATGGCTTGGTCTGAAAATAAATTTGTAAAGAAAGTCATAGAAAAAAATTATACTATCATTGCAATGAGAAAAGTGGATTTGTAGGTAGTTGTACAAAATTTAGAAGAACTTGTGAAGAAAGTATAAGATCTATACAGTATACTTTGTGATGTGCCAAGGTTTACTCATGATTTTCAGGAAAACATTCAGAGCATTCAAGATGACATGAAGCTATCAAAGAGTTCTAATTCTTAGTCAGTTGAATCAAGCTTAATGCATTATAATAGATTGTTGTTTTCACAAGTGAGGTTGGTTGAGAAACAAACAAAAAATAACAGAATAAGGGCCAAACTTATCTCTATCCAGTCAATGTTGATACCTCACTCAAAAGTTATGCAAGGAGAACTAACTTCAAAAAAAGATCTAGTGCAAAGATATCATAATCTTTCTATTGTTGATAGCCTAATTGACTTGACAACTAATCTGGAGTTAAAGAATCATGTTTTGGAATTAGTGAGAACCAGACGTAATCATGCTCTTTCCACGATCAATCAGATACATAAATCATTCATTGACAAATATGGTTTGATTCCAAAAATTCAACCCTAGCAGTAGACATACGTATCAAAAATAAGGGGGAAATAATATGGAAAAGGGGGATAGATGATTGTTGAAGTAGAATGATGAGTTTCAAGGGGTAAAGATGTAGAAAAGAGAGATAGAAAATAGACAAGGTATGACAAAGCTACAATTGTACTATTTTTGAGTCATATAAAGTATGTATTGTATATTGTATTGTACAAGAAACTTTTGAACTTCTATAAGGACTGAGTCATAGGCTTAGGGGGAGTACTATTATTTTTGTATTGGAAAGTTGTAATCATGACAAAGTGTTTTTTCCACTAATGTCAAAGGGGGAGATTGTTGATATCTTTAAGTCTCATTGTCTATTAGTGTCAAACACTTAGTCAAACATAAGAAAAATTTAGTCGGTCATCACTATGACTGAGCTACTCTATATTGGTCAAGTCATATAAATACTTATAAATAATCATGTATATGTTGATCTCTATATGAGTCAATCAAGTCTTTGGTTGATGAGTACTTTTAGTATAATCTAAGCCTAGTGAATGAGCAAACAGAGCACATAGATGTCAATTTATACAGAAGGAGACAAGTAAGTTAAGGCCGAGAAACAAAATGAAGAATAGTTACAACCAAGAATTAGAGACAATGATTTTTTAGTAAAACAAAGAGAGCATAAATTTTTGGAATGGTACAAACTTTGAGGTAAACCATTTCGAGTTGACATGTAAATAACATTTAATGATCGTAGAGTTTGTTACACATTTTGATGTGTATCATCAATCCCTATGAGGGATAAACAACCAATCAAATGAAGAAATAAAAAGAGAAGTATCTAGAAGACTCTACATATGTCTTTAAATAGGTAGATCCAAACCCTATCTTTATAGATATAGATTAAGAGAGATCATAGAAGATAGTGTAAATTGTGTGAAGAAGTTAAGTTTTGGATGTTGTATGCAAAAGTTGTGAAGAAAAAAGATAGTGACCTAATGAAGAATTGAAGAATAGAGTAAATAAATATCATATTGTAGATCATATCAAATATTGGAAGTAGATTTGTAATCAGCAATTGTAAGTGTAGACCAAAGGATTAGGTATTGAATCAATATTGATAGAATGAATCAAGGAAAATATCTTAATAGAGTGGTTTTAACAGACCTTTATAAATCTCCTAATAAAGTTCTTAATTTATTATAAGTATAAAATACTTTAATCAAGGTAGACCTAATAGGCTTAAATATTTTAACAGAACAGACCCCTCACAAGGTACATCATCAAAAGTGATCAAAATTGTAGTTCTAACAGGTTAACTTTGTTACTGTAGTGGTGAAGATTTGTGGGTGTCATCCCCACCCCAATTTTACCTTCACCTTGAAGGGTTTTTGGGTTACCAAAATATTGTGTGCTATGTGTTTACATTTCATGGATGTGATGCATAGTTAGATTTATCTTAGCATTTGATTTTTCAAGTTATGTTATGCATAAGCTAGATATGAGATGGTTAATGTAGCAAATGCAGTAAAGTTGTTTTGAATGATAAAAGTCTTAGAGATCTTGATCCAACCCCCACCCCCTTCTCATTATCTTAGTTTCCCATTTTACTTCCAACACTATCTACCCTTTTGAATTCTTTATATGGCCCTATTTTGATCTAATGTTTAAAACTCTCCAAATTGGCCCAAAAATTGTACCCTTACCTAATTTCAACTTCTTGGATCCATTTTTTGGATCGAAATTGAAATCTAGATTCAACATCATGGTCAAATTGCATTTTAAAATTTTACTTTCTTCTGCACAATTGGCTGATCTTTTAAGGCTTAATCTTAAAAAAAATTGAGAGAATTCTTCATTTCTTCATCATTTTTATTCTCTTTTTCTCTTATCATTCATTTCATTTCATGTTTCTGCTCATTTTGACATAATTATTATGTTTTATTCTTGTTGGTCAAATCTAGTCACAATGGGGCATATCTTCATTGCTTGGTGGTCATTCTTTATTCTTAATTTCTTATATCTCATCATGGAATTTATCTTATCTTTATTTGATCAAATTAATCTCATTTTTGCATCTCCTCTACCACATTTTGATTTCAATCCCGACGGGATAGGAATACACTATCATTGCTTTGTTGCATATTGATTTTTCTATGACTATATATTCTCTTAGGAGCATATGCTTGACCTTTTCCATTTTTTTTTGATTTGTCTATCTCTCTAGAATTTATTCTTGATCTTTCCATGTTCTCTAGGTCTATTTCTCTTTTGATGTTTAGTTTTGATGCTAGCTGACTGTTCATTTAGGATTAGTTATCTCTCTTTTCTTTGTTCCTATTCATTTAGGGTATAGAGCTATCTATCAGCTGCCATATTGTTATCTTCATTATTTGACTTAATATGTTCCCAAATGAATCACACATTAGTTGAAGAGGGGCATATGTAATCACCCAAAAATGGTCATCAAGACTATTATCCCCCTTTCTAACATTTTTCTTAATGTATCCATTGATTATTCATGATCAAATCATCACTTTATCATTTATTCAATTATAACCTATGGTTTAGCCATCTTATCCTAAGTATTTTATTTAGTAGAAAGCAATTTCCCCATTTTAATTAAATGAATCCCCAAAGTTCCATTTATCCTATGTGCACATATGAAAAGACATTTTCCCATTTTTTTTAAATAAAAGAAAATGCATTTTTGTCTTACATCCAAGGTGGTTAAAATCTTTCATTCTCCTCCACACATCTTTTTCCTCTTAAAAATCATCATTAATATTTCTTAGGTGAGATTTTTGTGCACGTGGATCACTCAAGGCTCATTCTCCACCCTTGATTATGCCTCTTTTGCCTATTAATCTTTTTTGTCCATTTATTTTAAAAAGAAGTCTCTCTCCTCATTCTCTCAATCTTACACTCTAATGATATTGTTATGTTGTAGGTTTTCTTGGTCACTTACAATATTTGAAGGACTTGGAGCATTCTCACACTTGTACTCTCATACTTGCATTTCCATGCTTGCATCATGCAATTCTTAGTCTAGCCTTTCATTTATGCTCTAGACTAGCTCACATAGCTGAATTAGGAGGACTTGTAATAATCTCATTCTTGTTATCTTTTCTTGCATCTTTCATTTTATTTAGCTTGGATCTTGCATTTGCATTCCATCCATTGTGGATTGTTGGATACTAGCATCCTTTCTTTTGTCTTTGAATCTTCTATTCTATGGTGCACCTTGCAAGGGTTTGCATAAACTAGATTCATTTGAGAGCTATTGTATTATAGCATTTACATGTCATAGATAGGAATCTATAAGTTGTTTCTTGAGATGCCCTTCATCATGGGTATTCTTGAGAATAAAGGTTTATAAAACTATATTGATTTTTGATATACACTTATTATAATAATTAGTTATTGTGCTAATTTTAAACAAAATTAATAATTGTATTAACACCCCTTTTTCTATTTGGGCAACACAAAAAGTGATGCCCAGAATTAGTTTGTGTTTTGGAAGTCTTCAATAAACATGGGGTAGCACCACATCGACATTTTGGAATATTCATGAAAGTCATCAGCCCTACAACATCAAAACTAAATTTGTTACAAGTCATTGATCATGGGAAATGTGGCTCACAAATTTTACGGTGTTCCATAATTACAAGTCAGTAAACTAATGCAAGGAAGAATAACCAAATATAATAATGATGCACAATTGAGAGTCATTTCTTTGCAAACAAATGATTCCAAGATCATTGGCTCACACATTTTATGCTACTCCAATGTAGTCATAATAGTAGAAGGAAATGCATGAAAAAATTATTAATCATGTCCAACACATTTTTTTGTATATTTATTCTCAGATGTTTATAATTGATTCAAAAGGTTGAAAGTAAAACATAGGTGAAAATAACTCAAGGGCCCTTGATGGTATTTTTGCACAGTTATATTGTGATTTCAAGCAATTTAATTTTCAAATAAAATTAGATTTCAGGCTAGATGATTTCATTTTCAAATCACACAAATTAGGTTTCAAACAATTTCATTTTCAAATCACATAATTCAAGTTTCAAGCAATTTCATTTTCAATTCACATAAACTTGAAGCAACACATGTCATTACCTAGGTAGTGTTGATGTGATGTTAGTTTGTAGCATTGAGTCATTCATACATATACATATACGTATACATATGCATATATATATATATATATATATATATATATATATATATATATATATATATATATATATATATATATATATATATATATATATATATATATATATATAGATATTACTGACAAACCAAAAACAAAACTATGAAATTTCTATCTAAAACCTTTCAAACGAGATAAAGTGTTATGAGCTCTTCATTAGTGGGATGGAACCTGAATCCAGGAGGCAGGTCTACATCACTCTTATCGTGATTGTAACCAAAGTTAAGAGCCTCCATTATTGAAATATCTTTCCAAACTTCTCATAGAAACTCAAGAGAACAAATGGATTTTTTCAACTATCCTACACTATATAGCTTAAGGTAGCCTTACCTAATTTTCTAGATGTCCACTTAGCCTTTTGCAAAATTTTATATGTGGATTGTGGGGAGAATTTGTATTGACTTCTTAGATGGGTGTTATTAGGAAAGGTGGAAAAATGGGATGGGATAGGATGTGTGGAAAGCATCACCATAGATAGATTTTCTTGGTGTCAAAAGAGTATGTGTATCTATCATTATCATTATAGGAGGGGGAGGGGAGGTTTTGGTTTTGTTGGTGAGAGAGGAGTGTTGGGAAAAGCTCCTCCTATTATGTACCTCAAAATTCTAGGAGAGAAAGTGCATCTGTGTCTCATTAATGGTATAAAGTAAGTGAATGTAAAATTAGGTCATAGGGGAACAAAAAGGATTTTGTGGGATTTTAGCTAAAACTGATAAAGGATTATTTATATTGTCTATTGTATATAAAGAGGAGAGAGTGAAGATCCTATGGTCAAAATGCCACATCAAATTCGTGTATAAGAAGGAACTACATTGATCAGTGCCTGGCCATTTATGACTACTTATATTTTTACCCACCTTGGAAGAATCTTGACTATTGCTCATCAAATTCAACCTAGCTTTATAAATCAAACCCCACAAACCAAAATTTAAAAAAACAATAATTAGGGTCAGTGTGTGGATATACTAAATGAATATCTGAATGCCATGGGAATGGGTGTGTTGTATAGTTGGGCTAGGGGTTGCGTTTGTGCTAAAAATTAATGTTGAAGGAAGTCATCTCGAAAGGATTAGTGCTACAATTGACTTGTTCAAATACAACAAGGGTTATTGTGCTCATAAGGCCTAATTTATTGTGTTTTTGTACAATTTTTTGTCATTCCAAGGAATTTCATTTTCAAATAAAATCAAGTTTCAAAAATTCTCATTTTCAAATCACATAAATCATGCTTCAAGCAATTTCATTTTCAAATCATATAAAATTGAAGCAATACACATCCTTACCCAGGTAGTTTCAAAGGCAGGTTTGCAACATTCATTGTTACTCACATTCTCGTGCTCAAACGAGAATCATGCCTTCTGCAAGCAGTCTCAAGTGAAAATGATTTGGTGTTTGTCTTTTTTTTCTTTTTAATGATAGCCCATCAATATTAGAATTTTGATGATTCATGAAATAAGCAACCCATCAATGTTGTAATTATGATGACTCATGAAATAAGTAATCAAACCTTTGATTATGTAAGGGGAAATTTAAAAAAAAACACCAATTTCATAAAATTTTCCCCTCAGTAAGAGATTAACATTGAAAATTAGGGCCAAATGTAGTGGTGAATTGACCACTTTTAGAAGTAACAAGAAACCAATTTTTTATTGGTTGTTAATTTATTTTAAATCTCAGTTGTTGATTGAGAATCAATCTTCATCATTGATTTTCCAACAAGAGTAGTATAAAAGGGGGTAAGGGAGCATTCAGAGAACAACACAGTTGAGGATATTTGCAGTGATAATAGATAGTCTTGTCATGTTAGCAAGGGCGCAATGATAGCATTGGGGATCATAGTGGGGAAATATCATCAAGAGAAATTGGGAGATTGTCAAGGTTCTGCCAGTAAGAGGCATGGGAATTTGTATCTCTTGATTTGTTGAAGTTTAGTATAATTCCTCATATGTAGAACTGGTTTTCCCTTAGTATATTTTACAAGAAAAATTTGTGCAAAAATACTGTGTCATTGAGTTATTGTTTACTAGAGAATTTGACTTGTTGGAAGCAAGAGCAAACAAATAAATATTAGTTGCACATGGATATTAAGATATTCAAAAAAAAATGCAACACAACTAATATAATGCTTGAGTTTTGCAACTCAAAGCAACCAATAAATCAAGTCCTCAAGCAACCTCAAACAACTCAACAAAGGCACCCATGAGAGGCCTTGTTGGTGTGTTTAGATTGGAGGGATGTTGTTGTGCTCTCCCAAGGCATAACTATGGTGAATCTTTTGATGTGAAAATTCAAGTGTGATAATGAAACTATGCTATATGAAATAAAGAACACCTCAAACAATGGCTATGGAGGAAGCCATGTTTGAGAGCATTCAAGTAAAAATGGAGATGGAATGCAATAAAGAAACTAAGCTAATGTGCAAACTAAGCTAGTATGAAAGTGAAATGAAGACATAAATGCATGAACAAGCTAATTCAACAATGTAAATGCAACGAACTATCAACTACGAAAGGTTAGTATGTAACATGAAAATCACTATGAAAGCTCTAAACTCAAACTAGCATGATAATAACGCAAATGAGGGAGATGGATAATGCTTGAGACAAGGGCTCTATTTATAGGCTTGAGAGAAGGCTTGGTGAGGTGGCATCTATGTGGCATCCACATAGGTGCCACATGGGAGACATGTGAGTAAGCCATGCAAGTGGTTAACATTCAAAGTTTTCTCACACGTGTGAAAAAACTTGAAGAGAGGAGTGGGGGACAAAGTTGTAAGAGGTGTGAGAAGTGTGAGGGGTGTGGAAGGTGTGAGTGGTCCTCACACATGTGTGAGCATACACTTAGGCTAAGAAGGGGGTTTAACAAGGTGATTAGGATGATTAAATGAGATTACAAAATGGATAGGCTTAGAAGGATGAAAATGATGGGTGTAGATTAGGCTTTAGGATAGGTTTAATATTAAATTAAATAAGATTTAATTTAATCATAGGTTTAGAGAAATTAATGAGATGGAGAGGATTTAAATAAATAAGATTTATTTAAAAAGAGATTTATAGAGGATCATGTATTAAATAAATTTAACACATTAAGGCTGGAGGTATTTAAATTAAATTTAAATACCTTAGGAAAGTGAACCTACTTAATTAAATAAATTTAATTAAATAGGTAGAAGAATATGACAAATATAATTAATTAATAAATAATTAATTATAATGTTAAGGGCAACATTAAATAAATTAATATAGTCTTTTGAGACGATTTTAAGCATCTACATTTTGCCTCTCTTTGATGTGATGTCAGGATGATATCATATCAAAGAAAAGAGAATATAGGTTGCCTCAAAGAAGATAGGAGTCCTAAGAGCGACGACAGAGGAGGAGGGTGCGTCTTCATGAAAATAGTGCAAAAAATAAATTTTGGGCAATTTTTGCAAAAATATCTTTAGAAGAAATGAAAGGTAGGAGAAAAAGGGAATAAATGAAGACATTGCATGACTTGTAGGCAAATAAGGGACGAACATGGCTCAGGGAAGACACATACTTAAAAGGGGTCCTCGGAGGGCCTATATAAGCCTCCAAGGGGCTCAAAGAAGGTAATTTGCACACATAGAGAGCAGAGCATCCACAACAAAGATGGACCCTATTGATTGATTGCAACTTGGCAAGCATGTCCGGGAGCACCAACGATTAATCGACATGGGCCCACCAATGAGTCATCTCATCCTCTTTATCATTTTTTTGATTAGGCTAAGGTAGATGCATTTATGAGGCCATAAATAGGGAAAAAAGTGGTCATGACGGAGAAAATAGTCTCTGCCTTATCATCTATGTAGACGATAAATTGGATACCACATCGTCTGCGGAGATGACAAGACCTATCTCGTTGTCTTCGTAGATGACAGACTAGGGAAGGGGGTCTACTGAGACGATAGGGTTCAACCAGTTGTCTGTTAGGATGAAAAACATGGCTAAAGGGCATTGGAGATGATGATCAACTGTTCATTGTCTTTGTAGATGACATAATGCAGCTGCTGGTAGAAAATTGGAATCTGTGTAGCCGCTAGAGAGGCTAAAATGGTGTCTCCACAAACTGTCATCTCTGCTGATCAGCATCTATGCCAATCAATATCTACGCAAATTGGCATATACACCAATTAGGAAAAATCAGTGGACAACAAGGTAGGATGCCCCATTCTAGGGACGACATAGGCTAAAGAGACTGACTTTCTACATGTCTATGCTGTAGGAGGAGACTTTGATTTTTAAGTCGAGGGAGCACTATCCTTTGACCATGGTGCTAGAGGAGCAACTAACAGAGGAGCAACTGGGGGCACATTTGACTATGCAGATTGGAGCATGTACATAAGTGGCTGAACTTGAGAGCATACTCAACACAACTATCAACACTTATCGAGCGATGGCACACACCTACCAGGAGCTTCCATCTACCTATTGGAGAGGCAATAGTCACACTACTAGATTTGTGGAAGATTCTACGAGTGCCCATCTAGGGGGCATATCCAAAGTATGTGCTAGAGGGTTCAGACCCATTTTTGCGAGAGTGTTTTGGTAGGCGACGACAAAGACTGCTAATTTAGAGATTGTGGCTAACTTGGAGAGGGACACTAGAGTAGAGATTGCCTATATTGGTTGTGTATTTGGTTTCTCTCATCTGGAGGATGGTACTAAACCATGCGGGGGATGGATTTCCTATTGGGTGGACATGGGTGCTGAGCACCTTACTACAAGAGGAAAAAGTAGTTTATTGCTGGGGATAGATAATTTTGGCAGAGCTCTATCACGATCTGCACATGTGTGCATATAGGACTCAGAGGACTATGGGGTCAGGTTTGACACTACTGATGGTATGGTCCTGGGAGCATATCGAGGTCACACAACCTATCACCAGACAGGAAACTAGACATCCCAATGAACCATTCGCCTGTAGATATTGACCACTCATTCAGTACACCTCCACAGAGTCTGTGGGATTTTTGCGACAATGCCTTGATGAGATTATTATGTTTGACTAGACTCCATATGATGGAGTAGAGCAGTGGGGTACAATTTTGGCAACTGACAGAGAGGATGACTTTGAGGATCAGATGTACCTGTCATATACATAGACTGACTAATGGATTATTGGATGCTTGATGCATGTGATCATGTGATCCATGCCCTCTAAGGTGCAGTGGTAGTTTGGCAGAGTGCAAGAGGCTATTCCTAATAGGTTTTTGTACCCTGTCGTCTCACGGGAGTACAATAGTCTATGGGGTCATGGGACCAACTTGTGGTTGGCCTAGATTTCATGGGTGTTGATGCCACCAGTGCCTTGGGTACATGGGTAGGATCGAGGAGATGCGGGGTTAACACCGACTTATGCACAGTGGTGGGAAGCACACCAGTAGATTAGACTGACGGTGTCTGGGGCACCTCCTCTAGAAGAGCATGCATGTAGGGATGGGGATGGAGTAGGGGATGGTGGGCAGGTAGCTATGATGCCACCACTAACATAGGGTGCACAAAAGGGAGCATAGGGGCATAGAGTGCGAGCGAGGAGAGATCTAGGGCTAGTACCAGCATAGGCGCCAATACAGGCACCGATATAGGGGCCATCGGTATAAGGACAGGGACAAGGACAGGAAGAGGACCCAAACATGGTTAGGGTTGAGCGGGATAGTCTTCATGCAAAGGTAGCCTAACTACAGGGGGTGGCACAGATAGAGAAAACCCAAGAAGACAATATTCACTAGGCCATGGCGAACATACATGCAAAGCTGTAGGTGCAGAAGGTGAGAGTAGACAGTGTACAAGAGGCTCTAGCAGCCCTATAGGCATGGGTGGATGCAAGAGAGTTTGTCAATTTTGAGGTGCACGTAGATGTTGAGGAGCTTGTGGAGCTAGAGAGACTCCAAGGAGAGGTGGCCACACTATGCGTCGAGCGAGACACCCATCAGGTGCAGCTGGATGAGTACCACATGTAGAGGGACATAGCCAAACAGATGCTATAGCCTAGGGCCACCATCACAGTTATGTAGGAGGCCATTGTGGCTAGTGGAGCAAAGGCATAGCCCATATGAGAGGTGGCCTATTACAGGTCACTATATCATGAGGTTGTGCCTACCGATTAGTGACAATCAGATTTTTAGAGAGGTTTGAGCTCATGGACCACTGGAGGCAGGGCTAGATCAAAGCAGTTTGTGGGACAACACTGACCTCCATGAGGGGGTAACACACGGGAGCAGGGCCCTCATAGCTAGCTCCCATATTTTGTATAGCTAGCAGTTTTTGATAGATATGTGCAGATACAGTGAGTTTTTGATGATGTATTTGTACTACATGATACTACATGATTTGTATACGGATTGTACAGACATTATTTTGATATATACATGACATAATTTGATGGCCCTATGTGTTGTATGGATTATGTGATGCATATGATATCTATGATGTGGATACTGATGCTTGTGATGTAGGATGTGATGTGATGTTTCTTATGATATATATATATATATATATATATATATATATATATATATATATATATATATATATATATATATATATATATATATATGATGCCTAATGTGTGGATGATGCAAGTGTACTAGTGATTATGAGATGTATGCATTGTTGTATTTTACATGTATGGATGCACTATATGTATTTGTGAGATGTTATGATGATCTATGACTAGACATGATGACTAAAATGGATGCATGTGATTAATGTAATGAACCAATGATGCAACCTAATTAAATGAAAAAAATGCCTAATGAACACTAATGAATGCAACCTAAGATGAATCTAATGAATGATTATCTGTCAAAACTCTTCACTCATAGAAACCAAGTAGCGTAGCATAGGAGGCGGGGATAAACAAGACCCTTGTCTCAAGCATGGCACAAATGAAACCCTATACTACATGAATCCTAACTATATGATATCAAGAGATTCAATTGTGTTTAGATGGGAGAGCACACCTTAGTTTGATTTTGCAAATGAGTGTATGCATTATATGCTATAGAAGCATAAATGAGATGACTCTTTTGCGTACACGAGAGATTTTAGAATAATAGGTGTAGTTTGCATAGTCATGATGGAACAAATGTCATATACGCCCTAGAGAGGTCTAGGTACACCCAAATTCTTTTTAGGGATCTTTGGTGTAATGTGTACTAACCCATTTCCCCCAGTGTGCAATGCATTAACATAACCTGGAACTGACACATATTTATTAAAGCCTCAAAATAGATCATACCACAAACAACATGTGTAGTCAATGAGAGCCATTTAGGTATGACCAAAATATAGAAGATCAAGGTGCACCATAAAAGGTTTCCACTAACACACAAAATGAAATCAACCCAAAAAGAGACCTCATGACCAAGTAGTCAATCAATCCATAGTTCCTACCAAGAACCTTAGGTCTAGAAGTGAATGTCATAATGTCACATATAGGAAGGATTCATCCTATGAAATTTTGTTGTGTTTGATATTAGTTATTGCAAATCTTTTGTTTGTTTTGGAAAGGGCTATAAAAGAACAAGTTTCTTGAATCATTAAGTCTCAAGGGTGATTTTGTTTAAGTCTTATTGTAGTCACTGTTGTGGAAAAAGTTCAATGTGATGGGATTGGAACAAGCACTCAATGGGAAAAATGCCTCGCGGACTAGAGGTCTTTGGAAAAATGAGAGTGAAATGAAGCCTCACAGAGAAGAGATCTTTTTATTGGATGCATGAAAAGCATAAGCTAGATAAAAATTTGCACGAATAGGAAGATGAAATGATGGAATGGGATAAAGTGAAATGAGCCTTATAGATAATGGATCAAAATGCCTTTTTTAGGAACTTTTTCTTCTTTTTAGTCTTTTCTTGAGGAACATTTTATGCATTTTTTTTTGGCTTTCTCTGTTTTTCTATTTTTTTTGGATTTTTGTGGGACTATATCAACACTGTACAAGAACTGCAAGGCTCAAGCATAGAACTGCTTGAGATGTTGGATATTTACAGGCTCAAGGAGTGGATCTCCCTCTAGAGTGGCAATCTGATATGCCCCAGAACCATATTTGGCTATAATGATAAATGGACAAATCCAATTAGCTTCAAATTTTTCTTTCTTTTCATGGTTCTGGAGATTTCTCATGTTATGCTGCAAAACTAAGTCACCCACCTCAAATTCCTGTGGCTTGACTTTTTTGTGATACTAAAGCTGAAGGCAATTTTGAGACACGCGAAGGTGGTTTAGGGCATTAAGGCATCTCTCATCGAGGAGTTGCAACTCTTGCAAGTGAGCAACTCTATATTCTTCTTTGAACATTAGATTCTTGAGAGAGATTCTGAGGGAAGGGAGCTCAATTTTGATTGGTAAGACAAACTCAAAACCATAATCAAGGGAAAATGGAGTGGATCTTGTGGGGGTATAGATGGAGGTACAGTAGGCCCAAAGGGTAGGAGCGATTTGGAGGTGCCAATTATGGCTAGCTGCGTCAATGGTTTTCTTTAGGATTTTCAAAATGGTTTTATTATTAGCTTTAGCTTGGCCATTGCCTTGGGGGTAGTATTTGGTGGAAAAATGCTGGGTGATTTCAAATTTCCTACACAATGTGGCAACTTCCTAATTTTTGAAAGGTGTTCCATTATCAGTCATGATATCTTGAGGTATACCAAAACAAAAGATAATGTAGTTCAAGATGAACTTCAAAATCTATTTTCCAGTGATGTAGGTTAATGTAATAGCCTTGACCCACTTTGTGAAGTATTCAGTGGTGACTATAATGTACTTGTGGCCATTTGTGGAATTTGGGTATACTTGACCAACAAGATCAAATCCCCAGTGAGAAAAGGTCCATTGGGTGATGGTGGGTTAAAGGTCTTGGGTGGGAGCATGTATCAAATAGCCATGCTACTGAAAAGGAACACATCTCTTCACAAAATGATATGCATCTGCTTCCATAGTGGGCCAATAGTAACCTATCCTAAGAAGATTTTTTGCTAATGTAAGGCCACTGGAGTGGGCACCACAAATCCCTTGGTGGACCTCTTCTAACGTCATTCTGGCTTCATTTGAATTGAGACATTAGAGGATGGCTCCATCAAAGTGTTTTTAGAAAAGTGTGTCACCTAGAATGGTATATCAGGCTGTGCAACAGATGCAGGTTTTGCTCTGATTTGGGGTGAGGTCTATGGGAATGGTTTTGTGATGTAAATAGGTAAAAATGTTGATGTACCATGGATACTTAGGACCAACAATCTCACACACCAACTCTGAATCAGTTTGTTCATAAGCAGGAGCGAGAATATTCTCAACAAGAAACTCACATTTAGGACTATATTCAGGCATGGCAATCATGGAGGCAATAGTAACCATAGCATATACTACTTTGTTATTAGCCCTTGGTATCTGCTGAAAAAAAATCTCTGTAAAGTGTTGTTTAAGATCCTCAACTATCCTGCAGTATGGCAATAATTTCTCATCCTTTGTGTGGTATTCATCTGTAACTTGTTTAATGACCAATTGTGAGCTGCCAAAGACAAGAAGGCTTTTGATATTCCATATGATAGCTTGATGTAGCCTTGTGACTAATCCTTCATACTCAACTATATTGTTTGTGCAAGGGAATACAATTTTATAAGACTTAGGAATGAGGTCCCCTTGCAGTGTAACAAACAAACAAAATTCCTACCCTCAATCCCTTTTGTGTGAAGGAACCATCAAAAAATAGTTTCCATGGTGTACTAGGGGCTACAATTGTAATTGTGTCATCTAGAAAATATACTACAATGGGATGGTCACCGACTCACCTTGAAGGGGAGCTTCAACAAGCTGATCTACAATTACTTGTCCCTTAATGGCCTTTCTTTCCTTATAAACAATGTTGAACTCACTCAAAATCAAGACACATTTTGTAGCTCGACCAGTGAGGGAGGCTTTTGATAGAAAATATTTGAGTGGATCTATCTTGGCAATGAGATGTATAGTGTGATTAAGCATATAATGATGTAGCTTTTGCATTCAAAAGAGTACTGCCAAACAAGCTTGCTCAATAGCACTATAGTTCAACTCATAACTAACTAGGGTTTGACTGAGATAGTATATAACTTGCTCGTTACCATTTTCATCTAGTTGTGCCAAAAGAACACCTAAGGCAATTGAAGTGGCTGAAATGTATAGGATCAATGGTTGTCTTGCAATTGGAGGGACTAGAACTGGAGGATTAGCCAAGTATGCCTTAATTTGTTCAAATGCTTTTTGACATAGACAATCCCACTGAAACTTAGTGTCTTTACGAAGCAAATGTTGAAGTGGATGTACCTTATTTGCCAACTAAGCCAAAATCATCTGATGGACTGTAACTTTCCCTAAAAACTATGAAGTTGTTTCAATGTGGTAGGTGGAGGCATTTCCATGATGGCTTTTACTTTAGCAGGGTCTACCTCAATACCTCTTCTTGACACAATGTAGCCTAAAAACTTGATTGATTTGACACCAAAACCACATTTCTTAGGATTTAGGCACACTTTATATTTCTCCAATCTTTCAAAAATGGTGACGAGGACATCAATGTGGGACTCACATGTCTTTGATTTTCCTAGGATGTCATCAACATAGTCCTTCATTATGACATGTAGGAGATCATGGAATATAGTAGTCATTGCATGTTGATAAGTGGTGCCAGCATTCTTCAAGATAAAAGGCATGACTTGATAACAAAAGGTTCCCCATGGGGTGGTAAATGTCATTTTATGTTGATCTTATTCTACAATTTGGATTTGGTTGTAACTAGAAAAACTATCCATCAAAGACAACATCTCATGTCCAATAGTCAAATCCACTATGATGTCTATGTTAGGTAGTGGAAAGTCATCCTTAGGACATGCAAGATTTAAATCTCAAAAATATGAACAAACACAGATGCCCCCAGATGCTTTTCCTATATGAACAATTTTGGAGACCCACTCAGGATAATCAATAGGGAGGATGAACTTTGCCTCTAACATTTTCAATAATTCTACTTTGACTAAAAGTGCTACCTTAGGATGCATTTTGCACAACTTTTGCTTCATTGGTTTAATTTTGGGATCTACTATCAAGTGATGCACAACCAAATCTGTGTCTAAACCAAACATATCTTTATATATCCATGCAAAATTGATTTTACCCTTTTTCAAGAATTCAGTCATTGCCTTTTGTTCTTCAGGACTTAGGGTAGCTGCAATGTAGTTGATTTGTGGAATATGCTCTGTACCCAAGTTGATTGGAATTGTGTCTTCATTCAAAATATATAACTTTTTTGGTGATAAAGATCTGAATGGCAAGTCAATCTCTCCCTCTTTTGGCACCTCTACGAGGTTTTCACTAGAAGATACGTCCTTTATTTTATCTTTTTCTTCATCCAAAAGTGCCCTAGAAGAGTTTTCACTAGAGGATTTTTCTTTTATTTTTCCATTTTTATTTTCTTTTTCACTTTTACGACTAAGAGAGTTGACTTGGCTACCACAGTATGCTTCCTTATTGTATTGGATCTCATGTTCATAATCTTGGAGATTCTTAAGGCCAAAGAGTGCCATCACTGCTTCATTAGAATTACATATATCGAGAGTTGGAGGTGTGTCTTGAAGGTCCCAATCTATCATGTTAGGGTTGGTGATAGGTAGGTTGGTGGATGAAAGGTTAGCTATGGTAATGGCATGGACATGGGTATCTAGGTCATCCTTAATGTATTGGAAGGGTATTTCAAAGAATTCCTCCTCTTCAGTCTCAGAATCAGATTCCACCGTACAATAGTTGTTAGCAAAGGATACCTTGGGTTTAATGGAGCCCAAACCATGTCCTTTAAGATAGCTATTAGCTTCAAGGGGTTGTCTAATTCCATCTTCTTTAGGTCCAAGGCTGGTACCATGATATCCCATGTTTTTGATGATGGGAGGGGCCTTAACATATTTATCTTTGGGGAATTCCATAGGTTCATCTTTTCCATCATAGTATAGCCAATCTAGAATATTAGATTCTATATGCTCATCACTAAGTGAACCCTAGCATTCAAATTTTGTCTTGTTAACTTGCATAGTATCCTTTTTGGTAGGAAGTGGTAATTGTGAAGGTTTTCCAAAGGAATGAGAGGAGAGTGGTAGTTGTTCGACACACAAGGAATTTTCAAACTTATACTCTCCCATTCCTAAATTAGTAAAAGTAACCTTCTTCCTTGTAGTATTGACCTTAGTATCTTCCACCTTTTCTTTTCCTTTGCAGGAATTGGAATCATTATTGGATAACTCTAGCACTATTGGGGAAGGTGATTCTGTAATTGTGAGAGGCTTAGGTATAACCTTAGCAAACTCACTGATTGGACAAAAATTTTCCGGTGCACCTTCCATTCTTTTACAAAAGGCAAAAGGTGTGGGATCACCTGGAATTGTGACCTCTCTTTCTTGGTGAGGAAATTTCAAGCATTGATGATAGGTAGATGGTACCACTTTTAGTGTATGAATCCAAGGTTGACCAAGCAAAATTTTATATAGTAAATCCAAGTCTAGGACATGGCATTTAGTATTTATGATGGCTGGCCCAACCTTTAGTGGTAACATGATAAATCCTTTTGATTCTCTTTCTCTTTCATCATATACTTTGATTGTTATCCTCTTATTGATATCTAGGAGGTCCTCTAGAAGTCCCAAGAAATGAATCATCTTTAATGTACATAGGTTCAAACTAGATCCATTATCTATAAGGACTCTTTCAATCTTATGTCACTATATAAGGACTTCAATGTGGAGCGACAAATTATGGTGGACATCAGGACCTTGGAAATATTTTTTTGTGAAGAAAAGGTGTTGTTGTGCAGCAAGGTTTCCAGTCATGGCAGTGAATTGGGAGGCATTAATGTTTTCAGGAACACGAGACTCTAAAAGAGCCTTCTCCAAAATTTCTTTATGGATGGGTGATGTGGTGAGGAGCTCAAGAATGTATATTTGTTCAGGAGTATTACCTAACTGGGATAACACATCATAGCAAGAAGCGAGCCTTTGTGAAGTGGATGGCATAATAGACACATGTGGAATTAATGGATTAGTGGGGTTGGGAGTGGCAGCTTGCAAAGTAAGTCTTCCCCATTGAGTGGTTGCATCACAATCAACTGCTTGTAGGAAAAGGGTATTCACATGAGTGTCTACCTCTTCTATGCGACCACACATGGAGTCAAATCCACATATATCATTGGTTTCTATTTTACCACACAAGGAGTCAAACCCCAATATGTGGTTAGTAGAATAGTCATAAGGTAGTGCATTTGATGTGGAAGCATGATTCACATTGTTCGTATTGTTATTTACATTGTTGTTATTTTCATTGTTGTGATTAGGAAATAACTTTTGGAATATCTTCAGCTTAACATTTTTAGAGGATGGTCCTCCTTCTACCTCAATTTCTCCATCATCAACAAGATTTTGTATGAAGACTTTGAGTTTTATACACTTTTTTGTGTCATGTCCTTTGATATGATGGTATTTGCAATATTCATTTTCCCTATACCATTTTGATTTGGGTTGATTCTCATCAAAGGGCTGTGTGTTGGGAAATACCATCAAATTATGATCCACTAGTTTTTAGAATTTGGCTTCCAAGGGTTCACGAAAGTTAGTGAACACCCTATTGTGATCATAGTCACAGTTGTAATTTCTATTGGTATTGTTGTTGCGAGGAAAAAATTGCATTTGATTGTGAGATTCGCTATTGTTTTGATTCTGATTGTCATGGTTTGAATTGTTGTTGTTTCGATTATGATAGTTGTTGTTGTTTCCTCCTTGAAGGTTTTGTACATTTTTAACATCAATGAAACCATCATGTGTGACACCTTTGTTCTTGGACCATAATTTGGGTTTTCTATTGTTATTTGTGTCATTTTTTGAGGATGATGAGCTATAATTTTTGATGACACCTTTGTCTAAAAGCCCATTTTCAATGTTGTTGCCTCTCTTGACTAATGTAGCAAAGTCTTCAAGGTTAGCCATCTTCATGTGAAAATACATCTTTGGTATCAAATTTTTGATAAATATATCCACAATGTGGGAATCCTCAATTTTGTAGGGCATGCGGTTAACAAGATGCCTCCACCGTTGTAGAAAATTGGCAAACGTTTCACCATTTCATTGTTTTGTGTTGCAAAAATCACTTAATGAGGCATGGTGTTCAATGTTGTAAGAGTATTGTCCTACAAAATTTGTTTATAAATCATTGAAAGAGGTAATGGAACCCTTGGGTAATTTCATTAGCCACTCTAGTGTGGGGCCTCCATGACTTTATGTGAAGAGCCTCTTAAGATAGTCTTCATTATAGGCTACTTCTTGACACAGAACCAAGAATTCCTTGAGATGTGTTATAGGACATGTTTCTCCCGTATATTTGTCAAATTTAGGAATCTCAAAGTTTGGTGGGAATGGTATCATGCTAATGGATCTATCAAATGGGAAGGGACAAACTTCCTCAAAAGAGAAATCCTTCACCCCTTTGTTGGTCATGGAGTGTACTAAGTTTCAAAGTTCATGCAACTACTAGGCTAAATCTTGGTTTGGTTGTACTTGTGACTATTGAGCATTTGCAATCCCACCTCCTAAGCTATAAGGAGTTCCAAACATAGTATGAGGTGGTGGGAGTACTCCACTTTGGCCAATGTATTGATATGCAATTGTCAAAATTGGCATAGATGTTTTCACCATACTTGTTGGAACTTGTAAATAAGTGGAATACATTAGTTGTGTTGGAATTACCATCTGTTGAGTAGACATTTTCCCAATGTTTAAGCATCCTATAGTTGGGCCTATCATGGTTGAATATGGAAGACTAGCACTAGTAATGTTGGGCATAACACTGATGATTTGTTGGATATGTTCTACACTTAATTGGAAAGCCAGTTGTGTGGTGCCACTTGATGCGGATGTAGCATTAGTTGTCATTATTGGTCCTTGGCTAGATGCTTGGGTTGTGTTTGGAAATACGAGAACACCACCCTTCGTAATCTGTCTAAACAAGGTGGTCTCATTAAAGCTTCTAGGGACATTAACACCATCTTTAACCAAGTTTAGGAAGAGCTCAATTTTGTTTTCCCTAATAGATTTTTCCATCATTTTGACATCATATGGATTTTCAAGGAATGTTCGAAAATCATTAGGGATATTGTTGTTGTCAATAGGGTTTTCCTCTTGGTATATTTCTTCGTCATCATTTCCCAAAGTTGTGTTGTGAAAAGGATCTTTTGGTTCTTGTGTGGATGTTAAGCTAGGCATGCAAAAGTTTGAACTAGGGGGAAATCCTCCCCCTAATGATGTTGCGTATGGAGGAAAATGATTCTCCATCTCTTTTTGCCTTAATGATTCCAATAAGCAAGACATGGGATTAAATGTAAATATGCCGAATCATGTATGTGCCATACAATAGTGACCAAACCAATCGGTGGAAGACTATGGAAGCAAGAGAGGAATGTGGGAGAGAACTGTTGAACCTTACACAATGAAAGGGGCCAACTACCTAAATGTAAACAAAAGACCTTGGTTTAGCAAATAAAGTGTGATTATAGGCTAAACGTATCTTTCTCCTACCAAAGATGGCCAAGTGATCTTGAGGAAAAATAGGACACCAGATTGATTACTCACTATTTGGAGATGGATAAATTGATTACTCCCAAATAAGTGATAGATTTTTGTTTGTGGATAAAAGATCTAATGTTATAATCTTAGAAGGTGTTCTTATGCCAAAGTTTTTAGGTTCAAATGATCAAGCTCTGTAGAGGAAGTTTAGAAAAATAGGGTTGATGTGGAAAATGAAGGTATCATGGTCACTTATGCAGTTAACTCAATCCTCACTTACTAGGAACAAAAGCCTAGGGTTTACTCCTGGGAAGATAGACCAATTTCAAAGTTTTGCATTGTACTCAATTCTATCGTAACGATCTTCTTTAGCTTCTTCTTTTTGGATGTCTTTGATAGCGTGTCAAAATTGTTTATCACCATGTGCTAGGTTCTTCCTTTCCTTTTAGAAAAATGGTTTGGACAATTTCACCTTCTTATGTTTGATTTTTTCTATCATGGCAGGAACAAAACAAGACTCAATTTTAAGCACAAACTCTGACTAGACTCAACCAATTTCAAATGCTAGACTAATACAAGAATTTTGAAAATAACTGAGTCAAGAGGACCCACTTACCACTATTTCACTCACTAAAGTTTAGCTCACAATTTCACTTTTCTTGTACTTGTTTGATGTTTGGTGTTGGTTTTGAATGTTTAAACAAAAAAGCATGCGGAACATGCGAACAATCTTAATAAGGTTGCAACTAGGATATACAAGGCTTATCTAAAAGGCGTCCTCGATATACACAAGGTATGTAGGCCCAAATCTATAGATGAAAGAAAATAATGCCATACAACTGGGGGGAGACGGTAACCCAAATCTCCTCCTTCACTTCCCAAAGGTATAAAGTTCTTTGGGGCTTAGCCAAGAGTGACAAGATTTTACTTCCAAGAGAGGTGTCTTTCAATTCACCTCCTAATTCTTATACTTTTCTAGAACATTGGAGTTGAGGTTGTCCCAAGGGGTGATGAAATCCCCAAGTAGGCCTCCTAAAAAAAGAAAACAAGACCACTTATTTCTTGTGCACCCAAGATTACCTGAAGGCGTGAGGGGAGAGAATACATAAGTGGCTTCGATGTTTAAAAGACACTTGTTCTTTCCCAATGAAGGTTTAGGTTTTGTAATCTAATTTGAAGATACATGTGTTTATAGCATATAATGTTCTTTCCAACTTGAAATCGTCATCAACATAATAAAAAGCGTTGATTCGTCAACAAAAAAGTAAATCACTTGTGAACATAAGAAAATTGCTAAAAATGAAATAAATTTCCTTTAAGGCATTCAAGAGTATGTGAATTCATTTTAAGCACCAATTCCAAATATTTGCAAGCCTAAGAATTCATGTCAATTTTCTTAAGGCATTCAAGAGTGTATGAGTTCATTTTGAGCACCAATTCCAAATGTTTCCTACCCTAAACATACATTCCAATGAAAAGATTGTTCATTCTCTTAACGACATTCAAGATTGAGTTTTCTACCTAAACATCCATTCCAATGAAATATGAATAAATTCTTTTAAGAAATTCAAGATTAGATGTAAAGTTTTCTTTTAAAAAATTCAAGAGTATGTTTGGATTTTACTCATTAATTTGCAACATGCATTCAAAAGACAAGTGATGATATCATGCAAGTTCATTAACCTTCTAGTTCTAAAGTGATGAAAATCACTACAAATTTTCTTAAGTAATTAAAATCACTATGGGTTTTGTTTTAAATCTTCCAAGGTCTATTTCCTTCATGAAAAATTGTCAGAAATCCCTGCAAACAACCAGTCATCAAATAATAATGTTTAAAATTTCACAACTTTGTCAAAAAAATGTAGACGACAGTTCACAGGCATAGATGATAGTATGTGTAGATGCTAAAATGCACAGTCACTAGAACTCATAGATGCTAAACTACGCAGATGATAGAAGGCAACAAGGTACAATTTTGCAGTCAAGTGGTACTTTTTGTTAGGCGTAAATGATAGTCTAGGCTCGCAGATGCAAAAACACACAAATGACATAATTGCTCCAACACACAACGTAGATGACATAACTCTAAGTGGAGACGACAAGGTATTACACATAGACAATGGAATGAAAAACCTAGACAACCGTAAGTTAAGTGTAGATGAAAGAATAACCTACACAAATGCTAAAACTAGATTTTCAAATGCAATGTGGGTAGCAGGGAAGAGATGCTGATTTGTGCAAACACTAGTCTACGCAGATGCTGATCTGTGGAGACGTCAAAATGCAGATGACACCACGTTCGACGTAGATGACAATGCAAGGTTTTTGTCAACAAACTACAAATTCTTGACAAATTTTTGAAAGGAAAACAAGGATGTGGGTCCCACCAGGCGTGCCAAAATGTATACTAGAGAATTTGACCTATTGGAAGGAAAAGCAAACAAAAAAATATTAGTTGCACATGGATATTAAGATATTCAAAACAAAATGCAACACAACTAATATAATGCTTGAGTTTTGCAACTCAAAGCAACCAATAAATCAAGTCCTCAAGCAACCTCAAACAGCTCAACAAAGGCACCCTTGAGAGGCCTTGTTGGTGTGTTTAGATTGGAGGGATGTTGCTGTGCTCTCCCGAAACACAACTATGATGAATCTTTTGATGTGAAAATGCAAGTGTGATAATGAAACTATGCTATTTGAAATGAAGAACACCTCAAACAATGGCTATGGAGGAAGCCATGTTTGAGAGCATTCAAGTGGATGTGGAGATGGAATGCAATAAAGAAACTAACCTAATGTGAAAACTAAGCTAGTATGTAAGTGAAATGAAGATGTAAATGCATGAACAAACTAATATAACAATGTAAATGCAATGAACTATCAACTACCAAAGGTTAGTATGCAACATGAAAATCACTATGAAAGCTCTAAACTCAAACTAGCATGATAACAATGCAAATGAGGGAGATGGATAATGCTTGAGACAAGGGCTCTATTTATAGGCTTGAGAGAGGGCTTGGTGAGGTGGCATCTATGTGGCATCCACATAGGTGCCACATGTGAGACATGTGAGCAAGCCATGCAAGTGGGCAACATTAAAAATTTGCTCACACATGTGTGAGCAAACTTGAAGAGAGGAGTGGGGGACAAAGTTGTAAGAGGTATGGGAAGCGTGAAGGGTGTGGAAGGTGTGAGTGGTCCTCACACATGTGTGAGCACACACTTAGGCTAAGAAGAGGGTTTAAAAAAGTGATTAGGATGATTAAGTGAGATTATGAAATGGATAGGCTTAGAAGGATGAAAATGATGGGTGTAGACTGGGCTTTAGGCCAGGTTTAAGACTAAATTAAATAAGACTTAATTTAATCATAGGTTTAGAGAAATTAATGAGATGGAGGGGATTTAAATAAATAAGATTTATTTAAAAGGGGATTTATGGAGGACCATGTATTAAATAAATTTAACATATTAAGGCTGGGGGTATTTAAATTAAATTTAAATACCTTAGGAAAGTGAACCTACTTAATTAAATAAATTTAATTAAATAGGTAGAAGAATATGAAAAATATAATTAATTAATAAATAATTAATTATAATGTAAAGGGAAATATTAAATAAATTAATATAGTATTTTGAGACGATTTTAAGCATCTATAGTTATAAATTTCTTTTCATATTTTTTATTGGTGAAGTTGCAGTTGCATTATTTTTCAATATTAGTTGTGAATCAAGTTTGAGTAGTTAAATAATCATTTAAGATAGGATATTAATAATTAGTGACTATAATAATAATTTTTAAATTAGGAAGTCTAACTATAATACACTTAGTGAAGATTCTTAAAGTTGATATTCCTCAAGGAAATAAATGAAATCACATGGAAGTTTTATACCTGATGGAAGGAAGAGACATTATTCAATTTTTTTGAGATGACATAAGGAAGATTTGTTAGGATTACTAGGTCTACAATAAAGAAAGAAACAAGTTGTTAACTTGGTATGAGAATTTAGGAACATAGATCAAAAATTTGTTAAAGGATTTCAAGAAGGATATTATCAACAATATGGCTACTTAAAGACATTCTAGGGAAAAAAAATACATGAACATGTAGAAACAATATTGGTAGAATTGCATCCTCTTGCAGCTAGAAAAATAGGGGTTAGTGATGTAAATAAATAGCCAATAGTGATGCCAAGAAAGTGCATCCAAAGATCAAACTGATAAAGGACGATGAAGGAAAAAAATTGTATATTGCACAAAGCCATCCATGGTCTCCAGGACAATGTATGTCTTTGGATTCATATCTTTTCCTATTCCTTACTCAAATTCTTATTTTTCTAATAATTAGTGGAAATTTACCCATTAATTTTTATTTTGTAACTATCTCCAATAGCCTTGAATCAACCCAAAGAATATTTGGCCAAATTACCAAAATCCTAATCCTTCATCTTAATAGCACCCACCACCAGGGATCTTACACCAAAACCCTAAATAAAGAAAGATTGAACAATGGTCAAATCAAGCCACTAGTTACCTTCATCCTTCCAGTCAACCCACTTTACCATCTCTCATGCCTCTTCCAAATCTAGATGTTAATGCACCAAGGCCTACTCAACTACCAATTCAACATACACATAATCCTAATAATAAACCACAAGAACATTTAGCCTAGTATGTTATGGACATAAGTGACACCCATTTTCATTTAGGAACAACCCTACTTACACCAGCTTTGCTTGTTATTACTAAGGTTCCTATAGAATGAGTAGACAATATATCTCTAAGTGGACCCCTTATGCAACCTACTTAGTCAAGACAGCTTGAACCAATTAAAAAAATCCAAACTAGATCTTTCCTTTGATTGTTTTAATCAACTCAAAATTGTGTGTCAAAATACCCTTGTTTCAAGAAATTAAAGATGTACCAATTTATAATAAGGTATAAGAGATTCTTTCTTGAAGTAGCTAGGGGGTAAAATGAAAGACCCACAAATAGTTCATGTTATGGGCAGGCTAGAAGATATAATACTAGGGAAAGTAGTTGTACCTAAGTATTCTAACCCTGGTAGTCCAACTATGGGAGTCACCATTAATAATACCTTAGTAAAAAATACACTAATTAATTTAGGAGTTGACATCAATATTAATTTAATGACCAAAGATATAATGAATCAACTTAACCTTCCTAATTTGAGGCAAAGTCCTATTATCGTGTAATTAGTTGATAGTTCTATACTTAAACCTAGGGAAATTATTAAAGACATTGTTGTTACCTTAGACTCATGGGAATTATCCATTTGATATCATGAATTTCCCCCTAAGACTACTTTAGTAGGATACACTATCATCCTAGGAAGACCATGGTTAGCAACCATAGATGCTTACATTGGGCATAGATAATGAGATATGACCATATCCCATGGAGATAACACTAATATTGATGCAGTGGAAGGAAGATATACCCCAATGGAGGTGAACAATCCCCCATCAATAAATGGACAGTGGAAATACAACATAAGATACAAGATCTGATACCAAACTCAACTTCTTTACTCATCAAATAACTTATTACATGCAATGTGTCAGGTTGTAAGGCCTTCCCAGTTACAACCAAATACAATTGCAAGTTACAGTAATAGTTTTGCAAGACTTTGCAAGATCCAACCACAACCTAGCTAGCCTATATTTGTAACAACACAATAATCTGGTAGAAACTCCAAGAAAGATCTAAAAATGTGCTCGCAAGCCACCAAGTAATCTTCTTGATTCCTAAGCCTACACTTAGTTACTAGCTCTACTAAATTTTGTAACTCTAGATTCCTTCCTTAAATCTCTGCCAGTCCCTCTCACTTCTACAACTCTACCCAAATTGTCCTTCTATACTTGCACTGCCACAAGTTGGCATGTTGCAAATAGTACATAATATGCCTTAGTTAGTGTACAATAGTCATTAAATGCACATAGGACAAATAACCAAGACCCCAAATAGGTCCCTAAACATCCCTCATTTGATCCACATCATGATCAAACATTTCACATATTAAATGCTCCAAGTCAGCCATTCAATTATCTCGAGAGCATCATTCGTTAAGCCAAATCACTGATTGTTAGCAAAAAAACACCAAGCAAGACAAACATTGTTGAGTATACCAAACAAGAAAATTCACCAAGCTCCTACAAGCATCACTAAGTGGATCATCAACCCAGTGTCACAAGCATCACCAAGTTCCTTCAGTCATCGAGCTCCTTGGGAAAAACTATAGCCAAGAACTGCCAAATAGTGGTCGAGCATCACCTTCTTTTAATGGAGTTCACTCACTCCAAGGTCAAAAGCACTCCAACATGTAGGATTTCCAACTACCCAAGGATGTTCTTGCATCAAATATGCTAATATTGTATCCTCTAAAAAAATCAAATGGAGACCTTGACAAACCCATTTACTTTGTTCTAAGTGAAGAACACGAAGATGAGGTTAATGATGATAAACAAAATCCCATTCATGTGTATCAAGGGAGATGAACAAGTCTTGACTTACCTTATACAGAGTAACTATGAAAGTGAAGGTGAAATATATTTCACTTGTTTATCATGTCCATTGTAAACATTGTTGCTAAGGTATACTCTGTCACCATATTCTATCACTTCCCACTTATTGCACAAATTACTACCCCATGAGATTAAAATGTCAGTTGTGAGTGAAGTATCAATAATTGATATAACCAAGAAAGTATAATATAACTAGGAATACATTTGAATATAAAAAATAACCTTATTGTGAATAAAATTTATTGATGTATTTGTTGCAATCACATAAAGGTGCTAATGTATGGGATTATATTGATATGAAGGGATAAGATTTGAAGCTTTGCACAAAAAGAGTATGCATGAAGAAGGATAGCATACATGTTAGAAAAACACAAAGGAGAGTAAAGCTTTCCCTCAATTTAATGGTGAAAACAATTGTGAAAATTACTAGATGTAGGTTTTATAAATTTAATATCTAATAGTGAATGGATATCTCCTCTAGATATTGTTCCCAAGATAGAAGGGAAATGGAGAGTATGTGTGGATTATATAAAACTCAATTCAACAACAAGGAAAGGTCACTTTCCACTTGTAAGGAAACTTACAAGACAAATATAATCATTTCCATATAACTCATAATAGATCTGAAATAAATATGCAATTAAAATCCACATGTAAGAGAATAGAAAACATATCCGTAAAAATGTGACACAAGATATACCCTAGGAAACCCTGATTGAGGGAAAAACCTAGCCTCCAAAAGCATCCATCACCATGTATTATTTTACAAAAAATACCATTGCAATACAATTATGCAAGCCTTAAAAGCCATAGCCACAACCAAGCAATCCATGTGAACAAGCATGAATCCACACATCCCATGCCATGTTTCCATCCTTCACAAATGCTCCCTTCGCTAACCTACCAAGCCTTATCTTGCTCAACTCTTGTATTTTCAACTTTTCGTCTTGTCTCTACAACTACCCTTATGGCTTCTTTTATAGTGGAAGGTCACACAAAATCACCAAGTGGTATTACATAAACCATGTGCTACCTAACCCATTGACCCCACATTTAGTATTGGACATTTAATTCATTTTTCTAATATTAAATAATTGCATCAAATATTATCACAATGTTAAATACAACTCATCAAGTATATCCCATGTGAATCTCTCCATGTTGCATGCCCATCTAGGAGCTCCTAGGTGCAACATTACATAATAAAATAAAGTAATACAATATAACATTATTATGCAATGTGTGCAACACACATAATCTCAACAACACTTTCCTTCATAGATTAAGTCTTTAGTTTTCTAGTAGAAAAGAAGTATTATTCATTTCTTGATGGTTTTAATAGAGAAAATCAAATTAAGATTGCCTTAGAGGATTAAGAAAAAATTACTTTTACAAGCCCATGGGAGACTTATATGAACTTTATTCTTCTATTTGATTTTTAAAATGCACAAACAATTTTCAAGAGGGTGATCATTAGAATTTTGTCGGATATATCTTAGAATTGTATGGAGATACATATGGATTATTTTACTACATATAGGGAGTATTCGCAAGAGGCATTGAAAAATATGAATAAGGTATTGCAAATATGTAAAGGCAATAATCTCTCCTTAAACAATAGAAAATGTATCCTTATGTTGCAAGGAGTGGTTAGGAATTACATCTCTCACAAAGGGTATTCATGTTGATCTTGCCAAAAATGAAGTCATCAAAGTTCTCTCAATGCTGATGGAAAAAAAGAAAGTTACAAGTTTTCTAGGTCTTATAGATTACTATGGGATATTTATCAACAATTTTATTTAGATAGATAGCCCTCTATATGCCTTGTTAACTAAATATGAAAATTTTCAAAGAACCCAAGCTTGTGAACAAGCATTTCTATATCTCAAAAGTATGTTGACCCAAACTCTTATTCTTAAGGGCCCTTAATGGAGTATGGAATTCCATATATATCCATATTGATGCATAACATCATGCAGTAGGTGAAATTCTTGGATAAGAAGATAGAGTTATATACAAAAATTATTATGTCAAAATGAATCTTCAAAGGGTAGAACTCAACTTTAATATCATAGAGAAAGAGATGTTAGCAATAGTTTAAACCTTAAAAAAGTTCATACACTACATTATAGGCTACTAGGTACTTGTTCATGTTGTCATTAAATGCATAATGAGTTAAGTTGTTGTTTTTGGTAGCCTTGTTAAATGGTTTCTTTTGATGCAAGAGTTTAATATAATAGACAAACCAAACAAGTCAAATGTAGTAGTAGATTTTTTGTCCAAATTGACCAATATATAAAAATAAATTACTCATTTCTATATGAACATTTTTATTATTATTAACATTAAAAAAACTCGTGTATATAATTATAACTAATTATTTAGTAGTGGTAAAGCTCCTATAAACTTCTTAGCTAAGAAAAAGAATATGGCGGTGGAAAGAACTTTTCATTTCACATTGATAATAGGATATTTATGTTTTATATGACCTAATAATGTAATGATGAGGTGCATAAGAGAAATGGAACAAATGATATACTTCATGCTTGCTATGATGAGCCTTATCGACGACACTAATTTTTTATAATATTATGTATTATTGACCTTCCTTACATACAAATGCTACCAAGTATAGTAGAAAATGTGATTGGTACCAATGGATAGGGAGACACATTGTTTGATGATATTCTATTACATCTACAAGTAGTTGTCACACCTTTTGATAAATGGGATATCAATTTCTTAAGGCTCATTGATCCACCTTCAAATGAAAAGTCTTTCATTCTAGTTTGCACTAATTACCTTTAAAAATGAGTTGAAGTTAAGACCATGAAACATGTTAGAGATAATAAGGTTGTTGAGTTATTGTATGAAGATTTGTTTTAATAGATATAGAGCCCTTAGAAAATTAGTAGTAGATCAAGGGGCTCAATTCACATTGAACCTGATAAGAAACATTTGTTGCAAGTACAATATAAGGCAGAGGAAATGAACTATGTATCACAGTTAGGAAAATGGTCAGGATGAGGTAACAAATAGGGATATTAAAGCATTTATTGCTAAAATAGTGGTAAAAAATATCGGGCCAACCATTAGTTGGAGGAAGTATGGAATTTCTAAACAACATGGAAAACTACCACTAGATTAACACTTTTTGACTGTGTTTAGTAAACAAGTAGTCATGCCAATTGAGTTTGAACATAAAACAATTTTCACAACACTATATCTAGGTCTGATTTAATCAAAAGTAAAAACAAAAAGGATACTCCAACTAAACCAACTTGATTAAATTCAAAAAATAGCTTTATCATATAGAATTTATCCAAAAATAAAAGACATGTTGGCATGAAAATCATGTGAAGAACAAAGGGTTGAGTCCAGGTACCTAAGCTCTTTTATGAATCAAGGTATCAATAAAACTTGGGAAAATTGTAAACTAGTTGGTTTGCACCATATCAAATTGAGAAAGTGTTTCCTAATGGCACAATCAAGCTAACTAGCATTAACGATGCTATGTTTGAATTATTGGTTGATGAACAAAAACTATTGATTTACCATAAACTAATTGCCAAGGATTTTATGAAACAATTCTAGGAGTCCTGCAATCACACTCTACTTGCAATCTATCTACATGACTATACAAGATCCATGCATACCTAATTGACCATAAGCCAGTTGCCAAGGACTTTATTAAATAATTTTAGGAGTCATGCAATCGCACTCTACTTGCAATCCATCTACATGACTATACAAGATTCATGTAGACCTAATTGGCATGCCACATAATTCTTGATAAAGTTCCCATTCTATTATAGGATTATTCTACCCACTTTCACTATATGCCACTACCATCTCATTTCATCTCCTTGTCTTTGGTGCCCATTCCACCATCACCGTCTTGGGCTTTGATCTTTGCTAAATATTCATATTGAATGATTGATATGTCACTACATAGTGTGTCACCTTAGAGCTCACAACGCAATATGTACCGCATCATTATTTCATTACTATTTGTATTACACAATTTTATTACTTTCATGATTATATGTAGTAATCTTGTACATTCTTTAGACCTCTCACATGTTTGCATATATTTCAAACATTAGTTTGATAAGAGGGGTAGTAATTATGTGTGAAAAATGTGGACAAATAGCAAACACACTTCTATGGATCCTTACACTTAAGATCAATCAATAAAACTCCATGAAAATGCAAGATCTCAAGAATCAACTAATAGATTCCTATCATCAATGTGCAAATGTTTGTAGAGAGGTGGCTCTCATGTGAACATAGGTCTTTGCCTTCGCAAATACATCGAATTAATGAAAGATTCAAATGGACATGAACATGCAAGATATTGTTGGAAGCATGAATGCTGATGATACTTCTATGGGGGATTATTGTATAAATATGATTAGATCATTATCATGATGATATGTTACATTCATGACTGTGTTTTTCATTGATGTCAAGATAGCATTTTTCTGTGATATCTGAAAGAAGAATAGCGATAAAGAACAAGTTGGTATGGACAGATACTTGAGAATTTTCACTACATGAGTTTAAAAGGAGATAATGCTAAGTGTCTAGTATATGCAACTAACTACAGAAGCATAAGATATTAATTCTGGAAGAACTTATACAAGTTTCTATCAAGACTATTTTGAGATAGAGTTTACAGAAGCAAATTTTGGTAAAATTTGTCTATCTCTTAGTAGATTTTTTATTTTGAGAAGCCAAAGTTAAAGATATGAAGAAGACATTCTAGAGATGATGTAGCTAAGCTCACTTGTCATAATGTTACACATATGAAAATATATTCAAGTTACAAGGTGAAAGATTAATGTTATCGCTAAGTGTAATGTGTATTTAATAATGTCCTATAATAATTAATTGAGAAGGTGTAATAGCTGACTCAGGGATTTTTTTTATGGATTTGGTATAAAGGAAAGAAATTTTCCTTTATCATGTATGCAATGGATTAATGATTGCAAGAAGCATGAAGAGTGGAATGCGAAGATAAGAAGACCAGAGCGAAGGTGAAGGAAAATTCATTGTCAATTTTTTTTTATAAGATCCAAAGTTTGATATTTGGATCTAAGGTTCATGACCTACTCTACAAGGTTTGGCGTTGATTGGTTTGGTTGACAAGATAGAGGAAAGCAGTTAAAGTATAGTACAAAAAATTACTCTATAAGGAATATATGAAGATCAGTTGGACAGTGAATTCAATGGTCTTACCCCAGAAGTTATTTGGATAGTGGGTCCTTCTACCTTCTGCAACTCCTAACAGGGTTGGAATCTCCTAACAAAGATTCAAAGTCTCCTAACAAAGGGACTCATATGTACTAAATGTTGTAAGAGACTCCTAATATGGTCTATCCTCTAACAAGGAATATTTATATTAGTACATCATCTTGTGGGTATCATTCCCACCTGCATTTTCCCTCTGATCAAGGGTTTCCCTGTTTAACAAATCTGGTGTAATTTTGTATATATGTGCATTTTAGTGATTAAATAGCTAAGATTATTTAAGGTTGATAATTATTGGATAATTGATTCGCGCCCCCCCCCCCCCCCCCCCCCCATAGTTATCTTGGTGGACAATTAGTTCTAACAATTGGTATTAGAGGATCAAGTCCTTGAAGATAAGATTTGACAATTTTGGGAGATCCAATGCAAACATATTAATGGAAGAAATTATGTCAGCTAGAAGGAGAAGATGAAGACACATTTGTTGTGTATGGGTCCAGGATATTAGATCTTGACAAAAATTAGAAAACATAATTGTTGTTGAAAGTTCTTTGGAAACTCGTACTGAGGAAGAGAGAAAACTTTTCATGTGTGACATGAGAGCTAGAGAAGCACTATTGTCTGCACTTCCTGAAATCAAGTACAACCAGGTAAAATCACTTAATACTTTTCATATGATTTGGAAAGCTTTGGAAAATACTTTAGAAGGTGTTGAACATTCTAAGAAATTGAGGCTACAAAGCTAGATTCATACATTTTAAGATTCTAAAATGATAGAAGATGAATCTATAAGAACATATGTAGGTAGGATATCAAAAATTACTGCAGGTATCAGATCTCAAGGAGGAACCAAACAAGATGATGAGGTGATCTGGAAGATATTGAAGAGCTTAATGCCACCATTTAAGCAAGCAATTCAAATGATATAGTTGTTGATCTCTTGTACCAAAGATTTCACAAGGAAACATTACTTGAGAGACTTGAAGCAATTGAGAATGATCTTAGACAGTTTAAAGAATTGACCAAAACATAAATAGCTTTTAGTGCCCTAAATAGTCGACCTAGTTTATCGAGGAGCAAATGTGTTATAGGAGACTTTGCTAGTAGTAGCAGATCTAATGAGGATGGAAAGATAAAAGAAGGAGTAGCCCTTTTGGTAAGAAGAGAAAAGGATGGTAAGAAAAAATTTAAATGTTCGACTTGTAATGAGTTTGGTCATTAAGCATCTAAGTGTCCTAGAAGAGAGAAAAAGTATAGAGGAAACTTCAAACCTAGAAGAGATAGAGAGTGTTTGTATGCAAATGAAGAAGATGATTCTAATGAACAAGCAGCAAGTGCTAGTGATGATGAAATATGATTTGTTTTTATTAAAGAAGAAAGTCCAAAGAAAATGGCTTTGGTATCACAAGTTGAAAAGAAATATGATCGGATAATTGATAGTGGTTGTTCACATCATATGACTGGTGATATGAACAAGTTTTTTGACTTCAAAAGTCATGATGGAGACATTATCAGAGTTGGAAACAATGTAGCATGCCATGTTAAAGGTATTGGATCTATAACTCTTAATGGTAAGACTAACACTAAGGATGTATAGTTTGTCGATGGTTTGAAACACAATCTTCTGAGTGTTGGACAACTAGTGGATAAAGGTTATCAGTTACAGTTCACAGAGAAAACATGCATAATCATAGAAAAAGATGGAAAGGTAATTGGAATAGGAACTAGATCTAGAGGTAATGTATTTCAGCTGAATCCCACTAAAATGACATGTTTGGTTGCTAAGATAGATAAAAATTGGTTATGGCACATGAGATTTTGTCATATAAACTTTGACAACATTGTGAAGACTAGTAGTATGTTTGCAATTAGATATTTTCCTAAGATTGTTAAGCCTAGTAACACAATTTGCAAGGAATGTGTATTGGAAAAGCATAACAGAACTTATGTTCCTAGCAAGAAGTTTACTGCAACAAAAAAGTTGGAGATTTTAAATAAAAATCTTAGTGGTCCTACAAAGACTAAAGGATTCTATGGTGAAAGGTATTTCATGATTTTAGTTGATGACTTTTCTAGAATGATGTGGGTTGCATTTCTTAAAGAAAATCTGAGGCATTTGATAAGTTCAAGCTATTCAAGAATAGAGTTGAAAATGAATCAAGTATGAAGATTCAATGTTTAAGATAAGATAGAGGAGGAGAGTTTACTTCAAATGAGTTTAACATCTTTTGTGAAATTAATTGAAACTAAAGACAGTTATTAGCTCCGAGAACCCCTGAACAAAATGGCATTACAGAGAGAATAAATAGGCCAGTAATAAAAGCATCAAGAGCTATGTTAGCTGAGAATGATGTATCAAAGATGTTTTGGAGAGAAGCTATGAATACATCAGTCTATATTATGAATCAAGTGTAATTCAAGAAAGATGCAAATAAGACCCCTTATGAACTGTGGTTTGGTCACTCATCTATAGTTAAGTATTTCAAAATTTTCGGTAGTAAATGTTATATCAAAAGAGACGATGATATTGGTAAGTTTGATGCTAGAAGTGATGAAGGTATGTTTCTTGGTTATTCATTGAAAATAAAGGCCTATAGATGTTATAATATAATAACTAAGACTATTGTTGAAAGTGCAAATGTAAGAGTTGATGAGAAATTTAGGATACAAGAAAGAATAGTTGACTACAATTCTAATGATGAAAATGTTGTTACTAAACCAAGAAATGATGAAGTATTCTTTGAGACTAACAATGATTTACAGAATGAAGGAGAGCTAAGGTAGGAACAAAGCTCAGAACCTTTAATAGAGCTAAGAGTTGAGATAACAACTTCTACTTCCGATAAGAACATGACAAAGAATCATCCACTAGAGCAAATCATTGGAAGCAGAGATAAAGGTGTGATGACAAGAAGAAGAATCAATGAAGAACTATGTATGATATCTCAAGTTGTACCAAAGAATGTAGATGAAGCATATAAAGATGACTATTGGAAGCAAGCCATGAAAGAAGAATTGGATAAGTTGGTGAAGGATGAGACATGGGAATTGGTCCCCAGACTAGCAGACAAGAATGTGATAGGAACGAAATGGGTATTCAGAAACAAGATGAATGAACAAGGTGAAGTTGTAAGGAACAAAGCAAGATTGGTATGTAAAGGTTACTCACAACAAGAAGTAATAGACTATGATGAAACCTATGCTCTTGTGGAAAGAATAGAAGTAGTAAGGTTATTCTTAGTCTATGTAGCACATAAGAAATTCAAATTATATCAGATGGATGTCAAGTCAACATTTCTGAATGGAGAACTTGAAGAAGAGGTATATATAGAATAGCCCAAAGGTTTTCCTTTAACAGATGGGAAGGACATAGTATGTAGATTGAAGAAAGCATTGTATGGCTTGAAGTAAGCACCTAAAACTTGGTATGCAAGGTTGGGAAAGCATTTAACAAAGCTTGGATTTAGAAAAGGTATTGTAGAAAATAATCTATACTGGAAAGAAATGTATGATGGATTGATGATTTTGGTAATATTTGTTGATGATATCATATTTGGAGGAAATGATGATGAAAGTGACAAGTTTTTAGAAGAAATGAAGAAGGAATTTGAAATGAGCATGATAAGAGAAATGAAATACTTTCTATGATTATAGATTGTGCAAGACAAAGAAAGAATCTTTATTTCTCAGACTAAGTATTTGAATGATCTACTGAAAAGGTTTGGTTTGGAAACATGTAAACCTATCGAAAAACCCATTGTAATTGGAAACAAGTTATCTACAAAGGATGAGACACCTATTGTTGAGAAGAAGAAGTACAAATCTATGATCAAAGGGTTGCAATATCCAACTCACATGAGGCCAGATATAGCAAATGCAGTTGGAATTGTTGCAAGATTTCAAGATGATCCCAGAGAAGCACATTATGCAATAGTCAAAAGGATATTTAGATACTTTAAAGGAACATCAGAGTCTAGATTATGGTATGAAAGATCTAATGATTTCACTTTATATGCTTATATTGATGTTGATTGGGGAGGTAGTATGGATGATAAAAAGAGCACCAGTGGTGGAGCCTTCTTTCTTGGAGGAGGATTAATTTCATGGTTAAGAAAGAAGTAGGACTATATCTCACAAATTACAACAAAAGCAAAACATGTTGCAACAATAAACAATTGTAATCAAGTTGTTTGGATGAAGCAGGTGATGAAGGATATAAGGATATAATTTAGTGAACCTATTGTCATACATTGTGATAACACAAGTATAGTGAATATGTCTAAGAATCCAATGTTGCATTCTAAGACCAAGCACATTTCTATCAAATATCACATGTTGATAGAGAGAGTTGTAGAAAAGGAAATTAGATTGAAGTATGTAAGGACCAAAGAGCATATTGCAAATATTTTCACCAAGCCTCTTCCCAAATAGACTTTTGAGTATTTGTGAGGTATGATAGGGATTATGCCCTTCCTACATCAGAGTAGATGATGCAAGAGTGCATCAGTCCAATGTAACATAGCACTATTGTTTGTCTGGACTGAATGTTGATGCTTCCTATATGGAGGAATATATGTGATGGATAGAGTCATCTAGGACTCTTTCTTGGATGTTGTTTTGAAAAATCTCTTTGGACACTTGAGCAAGTCATAGACAGTTGTTGCAGAGATTGATGGTTGCTGAAATCTTTGACATTGATGTCAATGGGGGAGAAATTACATCATGAAAAATAGTTTGATATAGAGCACATTGAGCTATATCAATGCGGGAGAATGACTGATAAAGAGGATTTGAAAATAAAGATTAACAATCTTTTACAGTTGGTAGTTTTGGAACTAGATGTTTTCATCTATGTTGCCATCAATGCCAAAGGGGGAGATTGTTGGAAGCATAAATGTTGATGATACTTCCATGGGGGAGTATTGCAGAAATGTGATTAGATCATTATCATGATGATATGTTACATTCATGACTATCTTTGTCATTGATGTCAACATAGCAGTCTTCTATGTTATCTCACTAAAGAACAACAATAAAGAACAAGGTTGTACTGATAGATAGTTGAGCATTTTCACTGAGAAAAGTTAAAGGGAGATAATACTAAGTGTCTAGTATATGTAGCTAACCTCGAAAGCATAAGATATTAATTTTGCAATAAGTTATGCAAGTTTCAATGAAGATTGTTCTGAGAGAGAGTTTACAAAAGCATGTTCTAGTAAACTTGTTATACCTCTTAGTAGATTTGTTATTCTAAGAAGCTGAAGTTAAAGATGTGAAGAAGACATTTTGGAGATGACATAGCTAAGCTCACTCATCATAATGTTACACGTACAGAAAATTATTCAAGTTACAAGGTGAAAGATTAATGTTATCACTAAGTGTAACATGTTCTTAATGAGGTCCTATAATAATTAATTGAGAAGGTGTAATAGTTAACTCAGGGAATTTTTTTATGGATTTAGTATAAAGGAGGGACATTTTCCTTCATCATTTTATGCAATGTATTAATGATTGCAAGAAGCATGAATAGTGGAATGCGAAGATAAGTAGAGCAGAATGAAGGTGAAGGAAACTTCATTGCCAAAGTTTTTTTATAAGATCTGAAGTTTGATATTTGGATTTGAAGTTCGTGACTTGGTCTGCAAGGTCTAACAGTGATTGGTCTGGTTGATAGGATGGAGGAAAGGAGTTAAAGTACAATACAAAAATTTACTTTACAAAGAATAGTTGAACTCAATTGGACAGTGAGTTTAGTAATCTTACCCTTGAAGCTATTTGGACAATGAGTCCTTCTAACTCCTACAACTCCTAACAGGGTTGGCACAACTCCTAATAGGGTTGGAAACTCCTAACAGGGATTCAAAATCTCCTAACAGGGACTCATATGTACTAAATGTCATAATAGACTCCTAACATGGTCCATCCTCTAACAAGGAATATTTATATTAGTACATCATCTTGTGGGCATCATTCCCACTAGAATTTTCCCTCTGATCAAGGGATTCCCTAGTTAATAAATCTGGTGTAATTGTGTATGTGCATTCTAGTATGGTTGTTGTTTTCTTTGAATGGTTAAGCTTATTTAAGGTTGATAATTATTGGATAACTAATTCACCTCGCCCTCTCTCAATTATCTTGGTGGACTATTGTTTCTAACAGATATCTCCAAGTCTTCAAGAAAGCTTCAAATTTGCAGGTATAGTAGTATCATCAAGTGTGTATGAAAGTATGATCAATCGCGAGAATGCTTCAATTCCTCCTCCTCAAGCTCTCTCAGTTATCTTGGTGGACTATTTTTTCTAACAGATATCTCAAAGTCTTCAAGAAAGCTTCAAATTTGCAAGTATAGTAGTATCATCAAGTGTGTATGAAACTAAGATTGATTGCGAGAATGCTTCAATTTCTCAAGGAAATCACATGAAAGCTCCAAAAACCTATAGCATAATGGTGATAATAAAATTGCATCATGAAAAACAAAGGAATGAGGCTTCCTTATATACCAAAGCCAAGAGGCATGAGGTAATTAGAGGGAAATTGAAAATTAAATGAAGGGTATGACCCACATAAAAGAATGTGCAATTAGCATTTAATTAGTGACGTGGAGTGTAAAAACTTCATTTAAATTATAAGATGAGAGGTATTCTAAAAATAAAATAATCCTTCTTCTTATAAAGTAAAGTGTGTGTAAAGTCTGAGACATTTATTTAATTTATTTCTTTTAAAATAATAAATATTGCACACAAAATAATGTGGAGAGGGGTTCTATTTAATTAAAAGGGAGCAAATTCCTTTAATTAAATAATGCCAAAAATCAAAGTGATCAACCATTTATTTCAAGGAAATTGATGTAAAATAATAATGTTAATTAAATAATTCAAATTGAGGTCTCCTTGTTTACCAAAGCCAAGAGGCATAAGAAAATTGGAGGGAAACTGAAAAATTAAATGAAAGGGTGTGACCCACATAAAAGAATGTGCAATTAGCATTTAATTAGTGATGTGGAGTGTGAAACTCCATAAAAATTATAAGATGATAAGTATTTTCAAAATAAAATAATCCCTTTTCTTATAAAGTAAAGTGTGATATTTATTTAATTTATTTCTTTTAAAATAATAAATATTGCACATAAAATAATGTGGAGAGGGGTTTTATTTAATTAAAAGGGAACAAATTCCTCTAATTAAATAATGTCAAAAATCAAAGTGATCAAACATTTATTTAAATTTAATAAAATTAATTAATTCCAATTTAATTAAGGAAATTGATGCAAAATAATGATTAATTAAATAATTCAAATAATTTAATTTGATCAAAGGAAATGATGATACAAATATTGATTCAAGCTTTAGATAAATTATGAAATTGGGGCACATAGTCAAGGTGACCATTTTTTAGTGCTTACAGTAATAATAATTGGCATGTCTACGTTACAATAAGTGTTAAGATATTATTATGGTTTCTTTTGAAAAAGAGTTTGCAAACTTTTTTTGCATGACTAATTATATACTCCCAAATTTGGCAAGGCAAGTTTGTGTAATAAGAGTTTTACACTTATTTATCTTTGAACTTTGAATCTTTGGTTCCCACAACTATAAGGCCCCTGAGCAAGTTTGTGTTGGATCTTATGAATCTTTGATTTGGTTCTTTGAATGTGTTCTCAATGCTCACACATTAGTCAAAGAGGGGCAAATGTAAGCACTCAAAAATGGTCACAATGACTATGTGCCCTAGTTTCATAATTTATCTCAAGCTTGAATCAATATTTGCATCATCATTTCTTTTGATCTAATTAAATTATTTAAATTATTCAATTTATTTGAAATATTTGAATTATTTAATTAATCATTATTATTTTACATCAATTTCCTTAATTAAATTGGAATTAATTAATTTAATTAATTTTAAATAAATGGTTGATCACTTTGATTTTTGACATTATTTAATTAAGGGAATTTTCTCCCTTTTAATTAAATAAAACCCCTCTCCACATTATTTTATGTGTAATATTTATTATTTTAAAAGAAATAAATGTCACACACTTCAATTTATAAGAAAAGGGAGTATTTTTATTTTTGAATACCTCTCATCTTATAATTTAAATAGAGTTTTACACTCCACATCACTAATTAAATGCTAATTGCACATTCTTTTATGTGGGTCACATCCTTCATTTAATTTTCAATTTCCCTCCAATTTCCTCATGCCTCTTGGATTTGGTATATAAGGAGACCTCCTTCCTTCATTTTTTAGGATGCAATTTTATTATCACCATTATGCTACAGGTCTTTGGAGCTTCCATGTGATTTCCTTGATGACTTGAAGCATTCTCACGATTGATCATACTTTCATACACACTTGATGGTACTACTATACTTGCAAATTTGAAGCTTTCTTGAAGACTTGAAGACATCTTGCATGTTCATGTTCACTTGAATCTTTTGTTCATTCGATGTACTTGCAAAGCCCAAGACCTATGTTCATATGAGAGCAACCTCTCTACAAACCTTAGCACATTGATGATAGGAAGCTATGTATCGATTCTTGAGATCTTGCATTTTCATGGAGTTTTATTGATTGATCTTGAATGTAAGGATTCATAGAAGTGTGTTTTCTATTTGTCCACATTTTTCACACACATTTTTTGGTGCCTTATAATGAAATCTTGTTGACTAGGTCAAAATTAAAATTAAAAAAAGTATGAGTTATTTAATGATTAGCTTGCACTTATTTTTCACATGGTTCAATGCATGATATGAGTTTCCATTTGGATTATTTTCTAGTTATTATTTCTCCTAGCAATTGATTTTCAGATCTAACCCTAGGGTTCACATAATTTGAATATACATTACGTATCTTGTTTGCTTGTCTTGCTTGTTGGAGAGTTTGTGGCTTACTTGCATGGAAAAGCTCAACAAAAATAAAAATAATGGAAAATCTACTAAGCATGTTGCATGGATTACTAGGTATTCTATTTAAAGCTCTATAACATTTGGTTTCCTTTCATTAAAATGATCCTCTTGCGTGTCTTACTTGAGTAATTTCCTTCTTTCATAGATCACATTTCAATTTTTGGTCTAAAGGAAAAGAACGAACATAGATTTATTTTCTCGCATATCTGTTACACATAGTAATTAGGCCCTATGAACATTTTTTTGGATCTTGAGAGAGTGGGCTTCAAAGCTCTTCTTGATGACATAACCACTTTTAGGTAGGGAAGGTGTTCATCAACTCTTGGTTCAAACATTTTTGAGACTTCAGCAATTGACAATATGTTTTTTCTTGGTCCCTTCTAGAGAGAAAGAGAAATTTTTGTCATCAGTAGACAGACTTTGTTGAGTTGGTATCACCGATTTAGCAGGTCAATTAATCTGTTTGTTGTGTTTTGGTGAAGTGAAGACACTAGAGGATTATGTTATGTTCCCTTTGGGATCATTAGAAACTTAGAACCCTTGAATCTGAACTAAACCCCATGTGGTCCATATTGTGAGTCACATTTAAGATAGGGTTAACTGTGGCAGACACTCCCTTTATTGGGTAAATTGTGCTAATCGAAACTCCAAAGTAGTGATAGCCATATCTAGGAATAACAACCACTATATAAATGTCATGTTGGAAAAAAAATCCACGGGTGCAAGTCATGTTATGTTATTGATATCCTCAGCATCTCTGATTGATTAAATTCTCAGAATGTGTCAAAACCCTAGTGTGCCCGGATTGGATGTCACATGCATGATTTTGTAATGTGACTCAAGAATGAAACTTTTCAAGCATGGAATGGGGACTCGTACTTACAATTGGCATGACTTAGAAAATTAAAACAATTGTAAATTTTAATACATATTTCATAGAGCAGGAGCAACACCATAAGCATATCCAGCCTACCCCCTATATTTGAATGAAGGGTAAGGTGTCGTAGCATTGGAACTGCTATGTAGGCTTCTGTTTAGACATTTTGATTCTCATATATTTGAAATTTGAATGCATTATTTTTATTCTCATATGGTGTTATAGAAGAAAACAAAATTTAAAAAAAAAAGTTTTAAATGGCAGTTTCTAATTCAAAAAATTGTTATCAGCCCTACTCCAATGGATTATTTTTTTTGTGGTGAGTTGGAAAGTTATTTACATATTTTCTTCCAATATTATTAAGATGTTATGATACGATCTCTTTTCATGGGTGAATTAGGGATTGGAACAATTCTAATAAAAGTTCTTGGTCAAATTTTTTTATGCCTTTTGTTAAACATTTAAACAAGATACATAAATTTGTTTGGTTGTTGTTGTCTACTAATGTCCTTTGGTTTTAGTGGAAGAAAATAAATGATCATATATATCAAGGGAAAAATAAGATCCTTACTGAGTCTGCTTGTAGACTCACTATATTTTTAATTATTAAATAGGTGACTTTCACCTTGAAGCTTCTAGCTAAGAGGTTTATGAAGGTGATTGAGGAAGGTTCCACAATCTATGAAGATGATATTAAGGATGCTTATTTTTGGAATGAGGATCCATAAAGGAGGACAAGAAGTTTCATTATGAGTTTCTTGACTTTCAAAACACATATTACAAAGAGCACGAGTACCAACTCAAGTGGAATGAAATAGTCTGAAACATAGAGTGAACAAATCAGAACTTTAAAACTCTAGTAGGAAGAGAATTTCTCCTCCCCTCAAATAGGTCAGTGACTTGGAGTGCTTAAATCAGAACTTCAAAACTCTAGTTAGGAGGGGCTTTCTCCTCCCTCACATAGGTATATGACACCTTCTAGATTAGCAAGACCAAACCAAGGGAAAATAAAGAAAAAGGAAAATAATTTCATAATTTTGATAAGATTGGATGTCACATGCATGATCTTGTAAAAGTTACTATTGAACATTAATGGAAACTATTCTTAGAGGCCCATTTTTCTTTAATAGGCCTATGTGTGTGATTTGAAAAAAAATTCAGAACATACACAAGTAGTGATTCTAGGGATTAGATGCATACTACGACACTATTCTCTTTCATGCACAAGGTTACTTTGTCCCTTGCCCATTGCTTGTAGATGTTTGCTTGAAATCCCTAATTGATGTTCTATGTGCTTGATTATTATTTATAAATCTAAAATTGGTCATAGTCGGTTAAAAAGAACAATCAAAACTAAGTTCCCTGAGTTCTCAACCCAACTTTCCAGATTATTATCATGTTGCTACCTTTCTTATTGTGAACCTATTGCCTAGTTAGCATTCATCATTTGGAGAGTCCAATTCATTGATCCAACTCTAGGGTTACCTTATTTTTATCATTCCTGGGTTTATTTGACCATTGTGGACCTAATCCTAAACGTCTAAACTTGTTGGTCATTTGGACTCTTATTTCATATCTCCCTTGAGTTAGAAAATTTTTCCTTATCTTGTTGCCAAAATCAAGACTTGCAAAACTTAGAGACTACCCTAGTGGAGAAAGATTTCTCTTAGATTCATTGATCTCATCCTTGGATTGTTGGTATTCACTTGTCTAAACATACCATTTTATCTCATAAAATTTTTTATATTACATTACAACTCTTGGATATTTCCACAATTGTGAGACCTCTAGGTATATTGTGTTGGCTAGTCATGAGACCTCTACACCAGATTGAGTTGACAAGAGTTACAGACAACTACATTATTACATTTTATTAACTGGACAAGTGATTACTTTACTACCCTAGTGTGATACCAATGCTTCTTGGAGTCTTCCAATTTACTAGTGTTTTCCCTCTCATGCCAATTACAACTAGATTTCAAGTGATTCACAGTGAACAATCTCAAGTTGATCAAGTACCCTTAGTACCAACTTGTCAAAAATGTAAAGGAAAAGAACCTATCTTTGATCAACCACCTAAGGGAGAAATGAAAATTGGGTTTAATCATTTTATTCATATAAGTGAGTAAACATATCTTGAGCATAAAATCTTTGAACAAGACATGCTATTCACTAGAAACAAAGACAAAAGCATGGATGACATGATTAATGATAGATTATTGCAAGAATGTAGAGCTAAGAAATTAAGGCCTCACAGAACTCATGATATATATATATATATATATATATATATATATATATATATATATATATATATATATATATATATATATATATATATATATATATATATATATATATATATATATATGGATCTACTTTAATGAATGATTTTTATAGAGATTTATATGGAAGAAATCAGCACTACTCTCCATTTCTTACTCCTCCTAGATTGTCACCTTGATCTTTCCATCCTATGAATGATGGGTTTGGCTAAATTAGCACAATTGAGACATAATGTTACTTCTAGAGTCCCCTTCTCTCCTGGAAATGCTATGGGAGGACCTAAAGATTTTGAACAAGTCAATGAGGAATACTTGAATTCCCATGTTACTCATAGCACTAGAAAGATAGAAAATACTTTCACAAGGTGGAGTTGATTAATTATATACTTTCACAAGGTGGAAATAGTTATTTTCCTTCTACTCCTCTTCTTGAGTCTCCTAAAGGTAATGACAAAGAGAGGCATCTTGAGCAAGAAAGACGAGCCTACATGGATGCATACATATAGTGTGAGGCTGAAAAGAAAGCTAATGAAATAGCATATAAGAGACTTAATGATATGCTTTCACAAGGTAGTAATGGTTCCCCACCTTATACTCCTCTGGGATCTCATAAAGCTACTCGACATGTGTCCCCTTCACCTTCTCCTATGAGAAATAGGAGGAGACCATCTCCTCCACCTAGGAGAGGTTCACCTCCTCCAAGATATCAGCATAGACAATATTCACAGCAATATCCTCAGCATACTACACATGGTTTTGGTATAGATTATGATCAGCTAGAACAAGATCGCTACTTTCACAAGTATATGCATCAATATGTTGAGCTCAATAAGGATAAATATTTCATGGATTTAATCAAAAAAGGTGTTCAAGTACCTTACAATTTTGATGTGGATAAAAATATCAAGAGACAAGATCCTTCTTTTCAAGAGCAAATAGAATAGAATGTCAAGATGTTGATGGATAAACTTACACCTAAGAATCCATTCTCTCTCCAAAGTGTTTGTCCTCTACCTTTTGAGAAGAGTATTCTAGAGGTTGAATTCCCCAAGAATAGAGAGTTTCCATATTATGGTAAATATGATGGGAATGGAGACCCTAGTAATCATGCGAGACAAATTTTTGCCTTGAGTCTAGAGTTTTCAAGATAAGATGCCTACATCATGCGATTGTTTCCTCGAAGTCTAAAGGGCCAAGCTATGGAATGGGTCACTAAGATTACTCCTCCACTTAAGAACTTTGAGGAACTCATTCAAAAATTTATCCAACACTTCTCCTACAATGTTCAAAAGCCAGTTTCAGTTTTGGATCTATGCAATCTCAAACAAGAGCAAGGAAAATAATTTGATTTTTTCTTACAAAAATGGAGAGAGTTTTTCTCTCACTACTCTAGGAAAATACTTGAAAAATAAAGGATTGACATACTTGTGAGCAACTTGGTTCTTGAAATGAGAAATGAATTAGGAAAATCACTTTTTGAGACTTTCCATGCTATGGTAGAGACTGCTTTTCATAGTGAAGATGTTTGAAATATTGAGGGATTCTTAAGACTAATGTAAATGGAAACAAGAATTTTATATAAAAAAAGGAAATAAGAACAAGAATACTTCTTGGAATAAAGGAAATCAACATGTGGTTAATGATGGTGTTAGTGCTTATATTTTTCTCGCACTCTAGTATGTTTCGATCCCAAATTTTCTTTTCCTGAAGTTGAAGTTGAAGTTTTAGTTTACTTCAACTTCAAGTTCAGGTATGCCTTAGTCTTCATGTGTCAACTCTGATCTCTTTCCTTGATTTGGTCTTAGTAAAGTCAAAGTTGAAGTTGAAACCCGGTCACCCAAATCTTCAACTTCAACTTCAGTGTCGATGTTGCACACTAACGAAAGTTGTACGCAGGTTTCAAATCTTCAAACCAAATCAAGGTGGGTCCAAGTATAGCATTTCCCAAGACATGCGAAGTTATGAATGGAAGGATTTAAGGCAGTACGTGTTTGGCTATGGAAAGATTTGATTGAGGGATAAATATTTTTATGTCATGATCACTTAACATAACAACATACATGCAGATTTGATGGAGTATTTAAAACAAAGCACACGCGACGTCTTTTCCAATTCATGCCACATGAATGAGTAATTATTGCACTTACTTACCAAATCTGTCCTGTGATCTCTTGCAAAAATCATTCCTTAAATCCATTCATTCTAGCCCTTTCCCACTCATTTCACTTTCTCCGAAGAAATTCCAGCATTATCGGGTAAGAAGGGCGAGTTGCAGGCTTTGTCTCCGTTAAACTGTAAGTGCATTTCCATAACTCTTTGCATTTCAAATTGTGTTTGATTTGTTTTGAGATATTTCAAGCCATAATTTGTAAACCTGTCTTTATTAGCAATCATGACGTTTTTTCGCCCAAAATTGCCTAAGTTAGAGAAGCCATCTTTGCTCAGTTCACTACCTAAAATTCGTGATATGTTTCTGGTAAATAAAAATTTATTTGAGGTAATAGAACTAGCCAAGAATACCTAGTTAAGCCCTATTTACCAGAGGCTAGTTGATAGTGGACTATTAGAAGCCGTTTCTTTTCCCGATGCTATCACATACCCTAAACTCATCATTGAATGTGCAAGCCATTATGACCCTATTTTTGGGTGTATTAAGAAAGCCTCAGGGGAAGTGATTGTTAGAATTAAGAGAACCAGTGTCCATTCAGCCTTTAGGATTCCTCACAAGGAAACCTATGAGCCATGGATATTTGAAGAAGTTGAGCACCTGTACGCCGAAAACAAAAAATAGCTATGACAACAAGATAGCTTAGTCTTGGCTTTTGAAACCAACAGAGGGAGGTTCTAGACTGCCTAAGCCATTGGCTATTGAGCATTTTATAAAAGAAATTGCAAACATCATTCTTCTATTGAATAGGATTAAGGGAAATGAGCATGCATTCCACTGGGAGTCATGGATGTACTTTTTCATACAGAAGATCATTGAAGGTGTTAAATTCATTGAAAGTTGTACACAAGTTTCAAATCTTTGAACCAAATCAAGGTGGGTCCAAGTATAGCATTTCCCAAGACATGCAAAGTTATGAATGGAAGGATTTAAGGCAGTACGTGTTTGGCTATGGAAAGATTTGATTGAGGGATAAACATTTTCATGTCATGATCACTTAACATAACAACATACATGCAGATTTGATAGAGTATTTAAAACAAAGCACACGCGGCGTCTTTTCCAGTTCATGCCACATGAATGAGTAATTATTGCACTTACTTGCCAAATCTATCCTGCGATCTCCCACACAAATCATTCCTTAAATCCATTCATTCTAGCCGTTTCCCACTCATTCCACTTTCTCTAAAAAAATTCCAGCATTATCGGGTAAGAAGAGCGAGTTGCAGGCTTTGTCTCTGTCAAACTGTAAGTGCATTTCCATAACCCTTTGCATTTCAAATTGTGTTTGCTTTATTTTGAGATATTTCAAGCCATATCTTGTAAACCTATCTTTATTAGCAATCATGACGCTTTTCTGCCAAAAATTGCCTAAGTTAGAGAAGCCATCTTTGCTCAGTTCACTGCCTAAAATTTGTGATACATTTCTAGTAAATAAAAATTTATATGAGGTAATAGAACCAGCCAAGAATACACAGTTAAGCCCTATTTACCAAACGCTAGTTGATAGTGGATTATTAGAAGCTGCCACTTTTCCCACTGCTATCACATACCCTGAACTCATCCTTGAATGTGCAAGCCATTATGACCCTATTTTCGGGTGTATTAAGAAAGCCTCAAGGGAAGTGATTGTTAGAATTAATAGAACCAGTGTCCATTCAGCCTTTAGGATTCCTCACAAGGAACCCTATGAGCCATGGATATTTGAAGAAGCTGAGCGCCTATACGCCGAAAACAAAAAATAGCTATGACAACAAGATAGCTTAGTCTTGGCTTTTGAAACTAGCAGAGGGAGGTTCTAGACTGCCTAAGCCATTGACTATTGAGCATTTTATAAAAGAAATTGCAAACATCATTCTTCTATTGAATAGGATTAAGGGAAATGAGCATGCATTCCACTGGGAGTCATGGATGTACTTTTTCATACAGAAGATCGTTGAAGGTGTTAAATTCATTGATAGGTTTGACTTGATAGCAGAAAACCTGCATAGGGGTTTAACAACTATTAACAAGTGTGGTCCATTTTTCTTGTCTTCTTATCTAATTTACATCCTAGCAACATCTAAAGAATGGAACCATCTTCCACATGCACCTTGGGTTGATGACATGCCCATCTACCAATATTACAGTGGTCTTCAAGAAACTACATTATGCAAAGAGTTTAAAAGGGTAAATGATGTCTTTATAGGGAAATTGGTATTTGAACTCCAAGGTTGGGAGAATGATAGGATGTCAGAAGAAGCTATGCAAGTTGTGAAAATATATGGTTGCTATTAAATTCAATTCCCCAAATTTACATATATCAGAGTGGGTGGGGTTTCTAATGAACCTTTAAAGCTACCACGTTATTGTTCAGATTCTATAGTGTTATCTGAGATATGTAGGCAATTTGTTTCTATGATTGAGTCTTTTTAGATTTCAAAAAGATCTTCTTCAATATTCTTTCCAATTGAGATTAGACACTATAGATGCCCCAGTCTGAAAGAAGCCATATTTTCAGCAAAATCGTTAACCCGCTTATGCTTTAAATCTTTCATTTCTCGGTTAGATTTTGACTATACTGGCTTTGTTAGAAACAATGTTAAGAATGCAGTGTCCTTGATTCATTCCCCACAATTAGAAGATTTTGGGAAAACTCCCTTAATGAATTTGAGGTAAGGAAAAGACTCTGGTCACGATTAACCATTAAACAGATCACTATGTTTAATGTGGAGTTGGATACTTATGGATTAAAGGATGATGATTCTGAAGAAGTGCTTGATCAGTTTTATATTGACAAGATTGAATGCATGCCCATTCCTGAAATTAATTGGGAAAAGAGGGAAGAAAATGATGTCTATGCCCGTACTAAAGATGTAATAGCTAGAACCACCAAGTGGATAAAGCTAGAGGCAGTGGCTACTTCAGACCTTTCTGGGAAGTTTTCAAAAAGAAAAGATAAAAAGATTGCCAAAAAGAAAACTAATCGAGGTGTTCTTGATTCTGTTGCAAGTCTAGTTGAAGTTGAAGTTGAAGCAATTCCTGAATCACTTCAACTTCAAGTTCAAGAGGAAACTCCAAAGGGCAAGAGGATAACTCGTTCAAGCACAAAGAAGGCATCAATTATCAGAAGTAAAAACACCATAACTGTGGACTTGGAGGTAGCAAAAGACCCACCTATGGTGGATAATGTACCTAAATCTCATAATTTTCTAGTGACTAACGAAGGCTAGGATAGTAACCTCTCCTTGGTCAAATGCTCCCTTGCAACCACAAAAGAGCAGGCTATGCCTAAATGGCTAGAGACATCAATGGGGAAGAAAAGGAGCATAGTCCCAATATCCACCCCCATTGATGATTTGGTTAGTAAGTGTCTTGGTAAGACACCTAAAGTAAAGAAAGCAAGAACTGAGGCAAGGATCAATTTTGATAAGAATTTAGGACGATGGGCAGTAGAGATAGCTACACCACCAAATGGAAGCTCACGTGATTCTGTGGTTCCTCAAGACTACCAAATAACAAAGTTTGACCTGGGAAAAGGGAATCGTGAAGTAGACATGGAATTCTTTGAAGTATCTAATAAAAAGATCGCGCGCAGAGTATGGAAAGACAGACAAGATAAGCAGGAAATGAAGGAAACAATAAAAAACATGGTGCAATATATCAATGCTATCCTTCACCCTGAAGCAAAGCCAATCCATGAGATATCAACCATCATTGACATGTCCTCTACGACCAATCAAAAATCATTGGAGAATCTACATAAGTGCAAAGATGTAGCGAAAGCAGCCAGTGAATGGGTTCAGGATGTTCTACATGATACCATAAAACACATAGGTCACTTGGATCATGCCTCAAAGGAATATCAAACATTGCTAAAAAGGTGGAGTCAAGCAATGAACGATATGAAAAAGAGAAGAATAACTGGGCAATGGTGGTGATGTGTTTGGAACATGTGCAAGAACTTGGCCTACAAAAATTCTAGGTCGAATGCCCTGTAGCTGGTCTAGACGAAAAGGCCCTGTATGTCATCAAAGATTGCATCGAATGGTGGAATGAAGCATTGACACAAGGAGTAACTAAAATTAAAGAAGCATTGCAAGAGCTTAAGGTTATACATCAGATTATTCAAAATGACCTTAAATGGTTTGCCAAATAATTCATGGGAAAAGAAGATGACTTCGTTGCCCAATCAGATGAGATAATCAAAGGGGTTCAAAAGAAGTTTCAGGAATGGCAAGACAAGAAGGCACTAGCTAAGTAAGATTTTTCTAACATGGTGCATACTGAGGCTATGTTAATCATCAATCTAAAACACTTGGAAATGCACAAAGAAAAGGTTGTTGAATTGAAGAAGATGAAAGAAATATTGAAACAAAGGTTCGCCTATATTGGTTTGTTGCATCAATTCGTTATCTCAGCCTTTTCGATTGCCTATGAAATGTGGAAAATAGTGAAAGGCATGACAAGTGGAGACAGTGCTACCTGATCAAGACAAGCAGTTACACTTAATTGCTTAGTTATATTTTCTTTTCCCGGTTTTGTTTTTCTAGCATTTCAGTTAGCAGTTACTTTAGCAAAAGACAATTAACTCCTGCCGAGGTAATTTTGGCAATAGTCCAGCCCCATGCCTATATATATGTAATAATTAGTATGGTAGAGGGGTTAGAATTCTCCAGCAGATCGATAGACAAAACTATTTTTGTTTGTCGCTTTATTCCAAGTTAGAAGTAGCATTTCAAAATTTCCGCAGATACAATGGAACTCTACAGTTTGATTTATGGTTAAAAGCTTTGTAATTGGATACTATTATCTACCTATTTAAATTAGTATTTCTGAAGATACTATTTAAGCTTTTAGCTGTGTCTGTTATTTGTTTTGAAAATGTCTGTTCAAGACTTGGGATGCTATGAGAAGTTAGTTTTATCAAATTTGCCAACTCAATGATTTTAATTTTCAAATATGTGGATCATCTTGATAATTAAAATTGAGTGGTTCTTTTGCATTAAAGTTTATTTTGTATTGATGAGATAAAATAAGTTGATTCAACACTTTCAGCAGATCATTTTCCTGGAAAGGTCATTCAATTCAGTTTATTAGATCAAAAATTCTCATTATTATAAAGGTAGCTGCGCCTGTTTTCAGTGAAGAAACATTAAGCAGAGAATTCCTAAATCTCTTCTATAGGAATTCATTTGTTAGTTTACATGCTTTTCTCTATTTTTACATATGAACATTTATGAGGAAAACTGTTTACTAACAGTTTTTGGTGACTCTTTTGGAGAACAATAAAATGGTTTTGCCTCATTATGAAGTTTTCTCGGTACTTCAACCAGGATTAGGGTTTGATAATACACAAGAGGATATCATTTCTGATTTAAGCGCACAAGCCTAGAAACTCAAAACAAGCCTAGAACAATTTACACAAGTTAACCAAGTGCTTGAAAGAGAAGAAGAAAGAGCCGAACTCATTAGAGGCATGCCTATTGCTAATGAAGAAGCAATAGTTGATAGACTAATCCCAAGGCCTTTCTGAGTGTTGAATGTTAGTCTATATAGTGATAAACTGGCTAGTAGAAGGTATACTCGAAGTGAAGAAAGAAAGGGGTTCATTGACGAGTCTGACAAATTTGTAAAAAACCTCAATTTCGTCCCTAATCTCTCCAAGAAATGGAAGAAGCTTGTCAAGAGTAAAAGTAGGCCAACTTCCCCTAAGAAATCCACCCCAATAGTTGTGAACCTTCAAGCCTTAATATTACCAAGGACATTAATACCTTCTCATTTAAACATCCAACCTTTGAATTTCATTCTCCCTAGGATGGTTGTTAATCTGTGGGGTGCACAAGTAGGTCCCTCGGCTCTTGGAGGTAATCTTAATCCACTTCCTAAAGGTGCTAGAGAAGTGTTGCCCAAGTTCTATGGTGATGGAAATAAATCAACTGACGAGCACCTTAATGCCTTTAATACTGCATGTGTCATCCTTGCTATTGCACATGAAGATGTGGTTGTGAGGTTATTTGTGCAAACTTTGATTGATAATGTAGCAGACTAGTTTCATCATCTTCCTCAAGGGTCAATTACTTACTGGAATCATATGCGTACTACTTTTGAAGATAGATTTAAATCCTCTGAAGATGAACATACCTTGCTACTCCAGTTAACTCAATTGAAAAAGGAATTACATGAACCCATGAGAGATTTTGTAGAAAAATTCAATAAAATAATTCATAAAATCCCTACTACAAAGAGACCTAATGATGAAAATCGTAAAGGATTCTTTGTTAATGCAATGCCTCCAGATATCAGCTTTCACTTAAGAAGAAATAGAGTAGCAGATGTCGAAGCTGCCCAGAGACTGGCAATCAAACTAGAAGATGACCTTTTAGCTGCGGGTAAATGGAAGAAAGAGATGCAAAATTCTAAGACTCAATCACCTTCATCCGAAAAATTAGACCCACTGGTTCAGAAGCTCATTAGTGATGTGATAACTATTAAGAAACAACTCCCTAAAATGAACACTCATTATCAAGATATTCCAAGGAAATACCCAAGCCAAAGTAGTTTTCAGGGAAAACAACTTACATTACCCTCAAGTCAACAAATATTACAAATTGAAGCTCCACCTAGCAAAAATAACATGTGTGTTTTTCATCTTACAAATGATCATGAGGGAACTTCTACTAATGTAATAATAAAAGAAGAATCTTCTAAGGAACCTAGCGACTCTGTAAATTATTACCTTGAGTATGAATCTGATTCTGACAGGGGTAATGGCATCTCATTGACCTTAGAAGAGGCTTCATGTTTGGTCTTGACCCGAGGGCAAAGAACTGGAGCAACTGATACTCATGATAAAAATAAATCAACTCCTACTCAGGCCAAAGAACAAAGGGTGAAAGGAGAAAGTGAAGGTAAGTCATCACCTGTTGTAACAACTGTTCCTCAAATCTTAAAGAAAGTTGTTGATTTTGATTCCACATTTGACATTGTTGAGTTTTGTAAGACATCAATGATACAAATTTCTCCTGCAAAATATTTGAGAATGAATCCCGATGAACTTAATAAGTTGATCGAGTATGTTAATTAGTCATCTCCTGACAAAGCAGCCAAACAGAACAATGAGGTGAAAGTCTCAGAAGGAAATGAAATAGTTGCTAAACAGAAGAAATAATTTTCAAAGGGCAAGAAATCAGAAACACAAAAATCCCATAGTCAGGAAGAGGTAATTCAACTAGACCCAATTAGTCCTGAACCCTCTTATAATCAAAAGCCTGATCCATTTTACGTCTCCCTTTTTTTACATGGCTTTAAGCTGAATAACTGCATCATAGATTCAAGGCTTCAAATAATATAATGTCAGCAGCAATAGCAAAAGCTTTGGATCTTTCTTTAACCAAAACATTTGGCAAATGTTATTCCATGGATTCAAAACAAGTACCCTTAGTGGGTCAAATTAAAGATGCCCAAGTGTCATTAGCTGCTTACCCTGAGAAAAGAATTAAACTCACCATCCTAGTAGCAAATATCCCCACAAGCTATGGCATGCTTCTTAGACAGACTTTCTGTCAAGATCTAGGAGGGGAAGTTAAGATGGATTGGTCTCAAGATGTGATACCTATTGGGAAGGAGAAAGTAACCTTATTACCTGAAACAAAATCCAAATATATAGTCTTTCCATCTGATGACCCTAAATCTCAAATTCTTTATCAAGAAACTAATTTTGCTAATTATTTGATTCTATCTGAAGATGAGAAAACATGTGAGAAATCATTAGAAGAAGACCTGCTATGGACTCTTGAATTTGATGGGAGCTATTGTTTGAATGGATTCGGAGTCGGTGTAGTTCTCATATCACATGATGATCAGAAATTCCCCTTTTCTTATAAGCTTGCCTTTGAAAATACTAACAATACAGTTGAATATGAGGCCCTACTTTTAGGCATAGAAGAAGCCAAAAGAAGGAACATCAAGCTATTAAAAGCAAGAGATGCTGAGTTAATAGTGAAACAAGTTAAAGGCATGTTTTTAGTTAAAAACAAGAGACTGAAACATTACAGAAATCGCATATGGGACGAAATTGAAGGTTTTGATGCCTTTGCAATTGAAGCAATCCCTCAAGAACTGAATGACAAGGGAAACTCCTTGGCAGTATCAACTTATTTGTTAATTCCCCATTCTGATTTCATAAACAAGAAATATTCAGTGGAAATCATTCTCCGACCAAGTGTCCTTGATAATAATAGTTCTTGGCAAGTATTTAAAGACGATGCTCATATTAATGCCTTCTTGCAAAATATTGAGAAGTTCTCTATGAACTACTTTGAAGGCTCAAATGTATAATGTAGGGAATTTTGTCCTGATTTTCCTGATGAGAGTGATGTGTTACAGTTAAAAGGAAATGTAATACCTAAAGGCCTGGTTGAGCTTGAAATTTTTTTTGATAGGCAAGATACCTTCCTAGCTCAATATGCAACATCTAAAGAAGATCTGAATGCTAATTATAAAAATGTGTATCTGGGAGATAAACATAATCCCAAAATTATCAATTTGGGAACTTGTTGTGATGAAGGTGAGAAAGCTAGATTCACTAAGCTCCTGTCAGAACATATAGACGTCTTTGCTTGATCTTACAATGATTTGAAGACTTTCAGAAATGGTAAATTCAAGCACCATGTTACTCTGAAACTAGGTACTTCCCCTTTTAGGCAAAAATTGATGACATATAATCCAAAAGTTTTTGATGCAATATTCAAATAAATAGATAAGATGCTAAAAGCTCGCATTATTTTTCCAATTCATCATTCCACGTGGGTGGCAAACATAGTGCCAGTCAGAAAAAAGAACGGAGAAATAAGAATTTGTGTTGATTTTAGAAACCTTAATCAAGCAAGTTTGAAAGATAACTTCACTTTGCCAATAATGGACCGAATTCTTCAAACAGTCATTGGTTCAGAAATGATGTCTTTCTTAGATGGTTTCTCAAGTTATAACTAGATAGAAGTTGTTGAAGACAATCAACACAAGACAACATTTACGACACCATGGGGAACCTTTGCCTATAAAAGAATGCCTTTTGGCTTAATAAATGTCGGTGCCACCTTCCAGCGAGCTATGAATTCAACCTTTGGTAACTTATTGGACAAATGCATCATTGTGTACCTTGATGACTTAACAGTGTTTTCCAGAAGACGGAAGAAACACCTGAAAGATTTGAGAAAAGTACTCCAAAAATGTAGAGATCACGAAATATCATTGAATCCCAAGACATCAATTTTTGTTGTGACTGAGGGAAAGTTACTCGGACACATGGTCTCAAAAGAAGGAATCAAAATCAACCTAGAAAGAGTGAAATTCATCCAGCAATTATGTCTTCCTGTCAATCGAAATGGCATTAAATCCTTCTTTGGACAAATCAATTTCTTGAGAAAATTTGTACCTGATTTTGTAGAAACTATTAAACCTATGGCCAAGCTACTCAGTGAGAAGCAGAATTTCAAATGGGATGAGCCAACGTAAAAAGCATTCAAGGAAGTAAAAGAAGCTATTGCTAAAGCCCCAATGCTTTTTCATCCTGATTTAAAAAAAGATTTTATAATGTATTGTTATGCGTCTGAGCATACCATGTCAGGCATATTGCTCCAAAAGAATGACAAAGGGGAAGAGATGCCTATCTCTTTTATGAGCATACCTCTAAATAAACATGAGCTTAACTACTTTCTATTTGAAAAGAAAGCTTTCGCTATTGTAAAAGCAGTAAAATATTTTAGGTACTATATTCTGCACTCTCATTTTGTAGTATATGTGCCATCCACCGCGGTCAAGAGCATTCTCACACAGCAGGATGTAGCAGTCAACAATCGGGCCACATGGGTAGCAAAAGTCCAAGAATTTGATTTGGATATCCAGCCAACTAAATTGGTTCGAGGACAGGGTTTGTGTAAGCTTATTGCAGAAGGTGAAAAAGAGGAATCATATCCCACCTGCTTGTTTGTAAGTCTCAAAGACAAATGGTATTCAGATATTGCTTATTTCCTGACATACGGAAGATGCCTTCATCATCTGAAAGGAAAGGACCATCGAACCCTTCAACTCAAAGTAGCCAATTTTGTTATAACTGATGATATCTTATATAAAAGAGGTTTAGATGGTATGTTTCTAAGATGTGTTGATACCGACCAATAGGATAAGTTATTGAGAACCTTCCATGATGGAGCCTGCGAAGGTCATTTTTCATCAATAGTAACAACATTCAAGATCCTAAGAAGTGGCTACTATCGGCCAGGAATGTTTAAGGCTGCTTACCATTGGGTTAGGAATTGTGAAAAGTGTCTATTGTTTACTGGGAAACCACAATTAGTTGCTCTACCCCTAAAACCAATGATCATAGAAGAACCATTTCAACAGTGGGGATTGGATTTTATAGGGCCTATTAATCTGATTTCAAATGCAAGACATTCACACATCCTTACTACTCCTGATTATTTTACTAAATGGGTAGAGGCAATTCCTGTTAAAGCAACAACCTTGTAGGTGGTGTGCAAATTTTTGACAGAAAATATTTTGACTCGTTTTAGTACTCCTAGTAAAATAGTGACAGATAATGCACAAAATTTTTCATCTAGGGAAATTCAATTGTATTGTTATGATCATGGTGTCCATTTGTCTCATTCATCAAATTACTTCCCTCAAGGCAATGGACAGGCAGAGTCCAAAAATAAAAACCTGGTTAACATTATGAAAAAATTGATGGATGAAAAGGGGAGAGATTGGCACAAGAAGTTATATGAAGCAGTTTGGGCTGACAGGACTTCTCCAAAAAGAGCCATAGGTATGAAACCTTTTGAACTAGTGTACAAAGTTGAGGCACAATTGTCCTTGCCTTTAGAACTAGCTACATTGAATTTACAGAAAGCAATTGAAGACGAAATGTTCCAGTCTTCCATTGAGAAGAGGATGTTGTATCTCGAAAAAATAGAAGAAGAAAGAAGGGAACTAGTCGATCACATCACAAATCATCAGGCAAGAGAGAAGAGGATCTTTGATCAAAAGGTGAGACCACGAAAATTCATGAAAGGAGACCAGGTGTTGTTATGGGATAAAAAAAGAGAACCTAAAGGAGCTCATTCTAAGTTTGAAAGCTTATGGAAAGGTCCGTTTGTAATATCTGATGAACTAGTTCCAAATGCCTTCAAACTATAGTACCCTAATGGAGATGAACTTCCCTTGTCCTACAACGGGCAGGATCTCAAGCTGTACCATCTTTAAGTCTATTTCACGTCTCATTATAAATACCATCTTTTGGTTTTTCTTTCCTTTCTTGCTTCGTTCTTTGTGTTGTCTCATCATCTTTTGAGTCGGTTTGCAAAGCCTAAGACCTTGGTTTCATCCATGATCCTTTTAGTCTCATTCCCCAATAGGAGTTGATTGTTAGTGCTTATATTTTTCTCGCACTCTAGTATGTTTCAATCACAAGTTTTCTTTTCCTGAAGTTGAAGTTGAAGTTTTAGTTTACTTCAACTTCAAGTTCAAGTATGCCTCAGTCTTCATGTGTCAAGTCTGATCTCTTTCCTCGAGTTGGTCTTAGTAAAGTCGAAGTTGAAGTTGAAACCCGGTCACCCAAATCTTCAACTTCAACTTCAGTGTCGATGTTGCACATTAATGAAAGTTGTATGCAGGTTTCAAATCTTCGAACCAAATCAAGGTGCGTCCTAGTATAGCATTTCCCAAGACATGTGAAGTTACGAATGGAAGGATTTAAGGTAGTACGTGTTTGGCTATGGCAAGATTTGATTGAGGGATAAAATTGTCATGTCATGATCACTTAACATAACAGCATACGTGTGGATTTGATGGAGTATTTAAAACAAAGCACACACAATATCTTTTCCAATTCATGCCACATGAATGAGTAATTATTGCACTTACTTGCCAAATATGTCTTGTAATCTCTCGCACAAATCATTCCTTAAATGCATTCATTCTAGCCCTTTCCCACTCATTCCACTTTCTTCGAAGAAATTCTAGCATTATCGGGTAAGAAGGGTGAGTTGCAGGCTTTGTCTCTGTCAAACTGTAAGTGCATTTCCATAACCCTTTGCATTTCAAATTGTGTTTGCTTTGTTTTGAGATATTTCAAGCCATATCTTTTAAACCTGTCTTTATTAGCAATCATGACGCTTTTCTGCCAAAAATTGCCTAAGTTAGAGAAGCCATCTTTGCTCAGTTCACTGCTTGAAATTTGTGATACGTTTCTGGTAAATAAAAATTTATCCGAGGTAATAGAACCAGCCAAGAATACCTAGTTAAGCCCTATTTACCAAATGCTAGTTGATAGTGGATTATTAGAAGCTGCCACTTTTCCCGCTGCTATCACATACCTTGAACTCATCCTTGAATGTGCAGGCCATTATGACCCTATTTTCGGGTGTATTAAGAAATCCTCAGGGGAAGTGATTGTTAGAATTAATAGAACCAGTGTCCATTCAGCCTTTAGGATTCCTCACAAGGAACCCTATGAGCCATGGATATTTGAAGAAGTTGAGCGCCTGTACGCCAAAAACAAAAAATAGCTATGACAACAAGATAGCTTAGTCTTGGCTTTTGAAACCAGCAGAAGGAGGTTCTAGACTGCCTAAGCCATTGACTATTGAGCATTTTATAAAAGAAATTGTAGACATCGTTCTTTTGTTGAATAGGATTAAGGGAAATGAGCATGCATTCCACCGGGAGTCATGGATGCACTTTTTCATACAGAAGATCGTTGAAGGTGTTAAATTCATTAATAGGTCTGACCTGATAGTAGAAAACCTGCATAGGGGTTTAACAACTGTTAACAATTGTGGTCGATTTTTCTTGTCTTCTTATCTAATTTACATCCTAGTGGGATCTAAAGAATGGAACCATATTCCACATGCACCTTGGGTTGATGACATGCCCATCTACCAATATTACGGTGGTCTTCAAGAAACTACATTATGCAAAGAGTTTAAAAGGGTAAATGATGTCTTTCTAGGAAATTGGTATTTGAACTCCCAATGATAGGATGTCAGAAGAAGCTGTGCAAGTTGTGCAAATCTATGGTTGCTATTACATTCAATTCCCTAGATTTACATATATCAGAGTTGGTGGTTTTTCTGATGAACCTTTAAAGCTACCACATTATTGTTCAGATTCTACAGTGTTATTTGAGATGTGTAGGCAATTTGTTTCCATGATTGAGTCTTTTCAAATTTCAAAAAGATCTTCTTCAGTAGTCTTCCCAATTGAGATTGGACACTATAGATGCCCAAGTTTGAAAGAAGCCATATTGTCAGCAAAATCATTAACCCGCTTATGCTTTAAGCCTTTCATTTCTCGGTTAGATTTTGACTATACTGGCTTTGTCAGAAACAATGTTAAGAATGCAGTATCCTTGATTCATTCCCCACAATTAGAAGATTTTTGGGCAAACTGCCTTAATGAATTTGAGGTAAGGAAAAGATTGTGGTCACGATTAACCATTAAACAGATCACTATGTTTAATGTGGAGTTGGATACTTATGGATTAAAGGATGATGATTCTGAAGAAGTGCTTGATCATTTTTATATTGACCAAATTGAATGCATGCCCATTCCTGAAATTGATTAGGAAAAGAGGGAAGAAAATGATGTCTATTCCTGTACTAAAGATGTAATAGCTAGAACTGCCAAGTGGATAAAGCTAAAGGAAGTGGCTACTCCAGACCTTTCTAGGAAGTTTTCAAAAAGCAAAGATAAAAAGATTGCCAAAAAGAAAACTAATTGAGGTGTTCCTGATTCTGTTGCCAGTCCAGTTGAAGTTGAAGTTGAAGCAATTCCTTAATCACTTCAAGTTCAAGTTCAAGAGGCAACTCCAAAGGGCAAGAGGATAACCCGTTCAAGGCATCAATTGTCAAAAGTAAAAACACCATAATCGTGGACCTGGAGATAGCAGAAGACCCACCTATGACGGATAATGTACCTAAATCCTAGAATTTTTGAGTGACTAACGAAGGCTAGGAGAGTAACCTCTCCTTGATCAAATGCTCCCCTGCAATCGCAAAAGATCAGGCTACACCTAAATGGCTGGAGACATCAATGGAGAAGAAAAGGAGCATAGTCCCAATATCCATGCCCATTGATGATTTGGTTATTAAGTGTCTTGGTAAGACACCTAAAGTAAAGAAAGCAAGAACCAAGGCAAGGATCAATTTTCATAAGAATTTAGGATGATGGGCAGTAGAGATAGCTACACCACCAGATGGAAGCTCACGTGATTTTGTGGTTCCTCAAGACTACCAGATAACAAGTTTGACTTGGGAAAAGGGAATCGCAAAGTAGACATGGAATTCTTTGAAGTATCTAATAAAAAGATCGTGCACAGAGTATGGAAAGATAGAAAAGATAAGCAGGAAATGAAGGAAACAATAAAAGACATGGTGCAATATATCAATGCTATCCTTCACCCTGAAGCAAAGCCAATCTGTGAGATGTCAGCGATCATTGATGTGTCCTCTATGACCAATCAACAATCATTGGAGAATCTGCATAAGTGCAAAGTGGTAGCTAAAGTAGCAGGTGAATGGGTTCAGGATGTTCTACATGATACCGTAAAACACATAGGTCACTTGAATCATGCCTCAAAGGAAATATCGAACATTACTAAAAAGGTGGAGTCAAGCAATGAAGGATATGAAAAAGAGAAGAATAATTGGGCAAAGGTGGTGATGTGGTTGGAAGATGCGCAAGAACTTTCCCTACAAAAATTCCAGGCTGAATGTGTTGTAGCTGGTCTAGACGAAAAGGCCCTGTATGTCATCAAAGATTGCATCGAATGGCGAAATGAAGCACTGACACAAAGAGTAACTAAAATTAAAGAAGTGTTGCAAGAAATTAAGGTTATACATCAGATTATTCAAAATGACCTTAAATGGTTTTCCAAACAGCTCATGGGAAAAGAAGATGACTCTATTGCCCAATCGAATGAGATAATCAAAGAGGTTCAGAAGAAGTTTAAGGAATGGCAAGACAAGAAGGCACCAACTAAGCAAGACTTTTCTAACGTGGCACATACTGAGGCTATGTTAATCATCAATCTAAAACACTTGGAAATGCACGAAGAAAAGGTTGTTGAACTGAAGAAGATGAAAGAAATATGGAAACAAAGGTTCACCTATATTGGTTTGTCGCATCAATCTGTTATCTCAGCCTTTTCAACTAGCTATGAAACGTGGAAAATAGCGAAAGGCATGGCAAGTGGAGACAATGCTACCTGAACAAGACAAGCGGTTACGCTTAATCGCTTAGTTATATTTTCTTTTCCCAGTTTTGTTTTTCTAGCATTTCGGTTAGCAGTTACTTTAGCAAAAGACAATTAACTCCTGCCGGGGTAATTTTGGCAATAGTCCAGCCCCATGCCTATATATATGTAATAATTAGTATGGTAGAGGGGTTAGAATTCTCCAACAGATCGATAGACAAAACTATTTTTGTTTGTGGCTTTATTCCAAGTTAGAAGTAGCATTTCAGAATTTCTACAGGTACAATGAAACTCTACAGTTTGATTTATGGTTAAAAGCTTTGTAAATGGATACTATTATCTACTTATTTAAATCAGTATTTCTAAAGATACTATTTAAGCTTTTAGCTGTGTCTGTTATTTGTTTTGAAATTGTCTGTTCAAGACTTGGGATGCTGTGAGAAGTTAGTTTTATCAAATTTGCCTACTCGATGATTTTAATTTTCAAATATGTGGATCATCTTGATAATTAAAATCGAGTGTTTCTTTTGCATTAAAGTTTATTTTGTATTGATGAGATCAAATAAGTTGATTCAACACTTTCAGCAGATCGTTTTCTTGAAAAGGTCATTCTATTGAGCTTATTAGATCAAAAATTATCATTATTATAAAGGTAGATGTGCCTGTTTTCAGTGAAGAAACATTAAGCAGAGAATTCCTAAATCTCTTCTATAGGAATTCATTTGTTAGTTTACATGCTTTTCTTTGTTTTTACATATGAACATTTATGAGGAAAACTATTTACTAACAGATGGTGTAGTTGACATCTCTAAGTCTAGTGATCAAGCTATTTTTAGATCATTAGATGGCATCCATGCTATGAAACTTCAAGCACCTTCTCAACAGAATAATAGAGACAATTCTAGCTCCAATAATAGAAATCCTCAAGAAAGAAGGATTTTTACAAAGATTAATAGACCTTGTGAGAATATTTTAAAAGAATTGGTTGATGGAAAGATGTTAACTTGGATTGAGAATTGGCAAGTACCTACTACAAAGGGCCTAAGTTGGGATGACAATTCTTATTGTGGTTATCATCAGAACAAGACTGGTCATACTACAAAAAATTTTTAAAGGTTAAAACATGATATTTAGAACTTGATTGATAATAGAAAATTAACAATTGACAGTGTTGGACCTACTACTAATGATGATCATAAAACTTATAAAGATCCTCTGCCTAAGTATGAAAAGGGTGAGTCATCCAAGCCTAAGAATGGAAATGATCAAGTGAATTATACATACACCAATAATGATTATGGATATACCAATGTTGATCAAGTCATCAACATGCTTGAAGTTAAAGAAGACAGTATTAACATGTTCAAGTTCAAAGATCCTTACTATCATCAGTATAGTTTGAATAATGGGGAAGTTAAATCTCCATTTAATCTTAAGGGTTCTAGTTCTACTACTTCTGAGAATTTGAGTGATGTCACTTGGAGTCAAGCTCCTTATGTTCTTAAGCATACTCCTCCATAGCCTAAACCTAAGAAAGATCCATCTAAAGATGTTGTGTCTAAACCCATGTCTACTTAAAATGATCAACCTAATTTTGATCTTGTACATCAATTGAAGTCCACTCCTACTAAGATTTCTATCTTTGAGCTTCTAGAGTTTTCTCCTAAACACAAGAAAGTCCTTGAATATGCTTTGCGCACAACTGATGTTCCCAATAGCTTAAATGTTGATCAATCCCAAAACATGGTTAACCATATCACTACTTCACATCATCTTTACTCTTTGGAGGAAGATGATCTAGCCTCAAGTCATCTGCACAACCTTGCCTTACATATTCAAGTAATGATCCATACAACCATTGTCAAGCATGTGTTGATAGATGGGGGTGTGTGGCTAAATATTTTTTCCTTTAGTTTTCTCAAACAATTGGGATATTCAAAGAAAGTCATTGATACTCTTAGACAAATCACTATCAAATCTTATGATGAAGCTGCGAGGAAGTCTAAATGGTTGATTGTTTTACCCGTTCAGATTGGGTCAATTAAGAGAGACATTGTGTTTCAAGTGGTTGACAAAAATCCTCTTGCATACAACATTTTATTGGGTAGACCTTGGATACATGACATGCAAGTGGTTCCCTCTACATATCATCAATGTGTTAAGATTCCTTATAATGGGGAAACAATTTGTTTTGCAAGGGATAATACTTTATCTATCAACAAGATTTAAGTTGAGCCACATGTTCCTCTCAACAACTCTTCAAATATACATTGATTTCAAATTATGTGAAGCCAAATTTGAACATCTTGATATAGGAATGGGAGAATACAAGATCAATTATGTTGTTCCTCTTCCAGTTTCACCTCCTTCCTATGGATTACCTTAATATGAAATGAAACCTTCTTCTCCTATTAAGACATAATTTGACACATTTGTTATATCCTTTGTTCCAGTGGAGGAGGAGAAAGAAGAAATTGTTGTTAGAAACTAGATTTAAAAGGATGAAAAGGTTAAACGTGATGAAAACTTTTCCCTAGATCCTGTCAACTATAAGAAAGGTTATACTTTTGTGAAAGATATGGGTTATCCTAGTCATGGTCCTTTGAGTCATAGAATGGATGCACATTCTAAACTCCTTGATTGGCTTGATGGAAAAAAATCTAGAGATACCACTAGTTTGGGATTTGGAAATAATTATGATGATGAAGATGAGGAAGTATATATACCTTATACTACAAATCAACAGGATATGTGTGATGATTAGGTCCCTTTGACGAACCTTCTTTGGGGGGATGGAACTACTCTAGTTAATCATGACAAAGAAGCTTCCACTTCAGGAACCCAACATGTTAATGAAGCTTCTACATCAAGAGCCGAACATGGCATAAACATGGAAAATGATGAGTCAGATATTGAAGATCCTAATAGAGAATTCTAGTATAAGGATATTGTTCTTTTCATGGAAAGAGAGATTTACTTATGATAAAAATCAAGCTTCCACATCGAAAGATCCCAAACCGTCATGGTGTAAACATCCTAGTCGAGATTCAAAAACAGATTCACATGAGCATGAATGGGATTCATTTTCAGAACTGTCTACAGTTGATTTGGGTATTGATGTGATTCATACTTATGATGCTCAACCTAGTGCAGTTAATGAGCCTAACTCTTTGGTTATTAGAAGGATTTATGATTTAAGTGCTAGTGATGAGAACCACATAGATTCTAACTCTTTAGTTTCTAGTGAAGATGAGATCCATATTTTCAACCTTGAGTCTTCCAGATCCTTATCTTTCATGCAACCTGATCTTATTGATTGACCAATACAAAACCAAACACCTCAATTACCCACATTTAAGATTCCATCAATGAGATTTACTCTTAAAGGTTTAGTGATAGATGAAGATTATAGAATTATGAGATTATAAGAATTTGAATTGCTTGATGAGAAAAGAAAGGTTGCCTTTGATCACATGAGAGTTTATTAGAAAAGGTTATCAAAGACTTACAACAAGAAGGTTTTCCCTAGAGAGTTTTTAGTGGAAGACCTTGTTCTATGTGAGAATCCTAAGAATTAGCAAAATAGAGCTCAAAAAGGAAATTTTGAGCCTAATTGGTTGGGTCCTTACATTATTACAGTTGCTTTTGGATCGAGTGCCTATTTGTAATCTACACCTGAGGGAGATCAGCTCCCTAATCCTATCAATGTGCTTCATCTAAAAAGGTTTTACTCTTGATGTCCATTCTCTCTAGGGGCATCTGTATATATTGTATGTATTTATGGGTCCTAAAAAAAAATTTAAAAAAATGATATATTCCAAGAATAAAATAAAAAATCAAATATTGCAACAAAAAAAAGATTTTGCAATAAATCCAAGTGGCATGCGCTGCTTGAGATCTTTGCACTCCTATCTATTAGCATATCTCCTTGACACTTAGTCATTCCTCCATCATGCCTTATTTTGACTCCTTGGTCTGGAATTGGTCTTTTTTTTTTTCAATAGCACTCCAAATAGTGGTTCTCAACATTACTCTGGGAGTCTTAAGATCCTTGCCTACTTGTGAGCCTTTGATGTTTTCCTCAAAACTTAGTGTTGATTATCACATTAAAAATTCTAAACTTAATGTTTGAGATATGGTTTAATCTTTTCTTTGTGTTTTGATTGTTCACTACTATATATATACATGTTTATTGCACTACCTGTTCTTTTGTCCCCTCCCTAGTCTCTTCGGGATGCATAGCTAAAGGACTAGGGATATACGATTTATTTTTCATTGTGTGATTTGATTGACATTTATTTCGTTGAGTGTTTCTGTGGTTTCTCTGGGATGCATAGCTAGAGAACTATGGACCATGAGACACATTTTTGGTTGACTTCTTGCTTGTGTACTTTGATCTCAAGACTCTCAATATTTTTCAACACTAATCGAATCACATTCATATCTTCGTAGTCATCTCAGTGACTGGTGTTGGTTGTGTGATGCTTTTGATTGTATTTATATCTTCATGGTTACTTTGGTGGCTAGTGATGGTTGTGCATTTTTCGTGCAATTGAGATTAGATTCATATCTTCATGGTTACGACTAGTGGAGGTTGTGTATCTTGGCTCTATGATTAAAACTAGGACCTTATTCTTGGCCGAAATGAGAAAATACATAAAATGATCAAAAGCATCATATGGACATGAACATACATTTTTGTCTCCTTTTCTTTTTGGAGGTTTTGTTTCTTCTTTTTCGAGGTCTCCTTCATATTTTGTGAGCCCTTATCAGTTGTGATCACATTGTGCTCTTGATTTCACATCTTTTGTTCATGATCTCAATCAAAATTTCCTATCTTAAACAGCTGATATTTTTTTGAGGAATTTTTCCTCTTCTTTCCATCTCTTTCATTCGCTTTCCCCTCATTCTTTCTTCTTGATTTGACCTTGCTTTTTGATGCTTTGTCTTTATGGTCAAATTTTGTCTTGTGGCATATATCTTCATGCTTATTGATCATCCTTGGTGTTCTTTCGTCATGGTGCTTCGAATTGAGGGATCGTTAGGTTCGTGCCTCGGGTCTCATGTGTGAGAGTTTCATCAATAGACCTTTATTTTGATTTGATTACATCTATCTTATTCTTGCTTAGCCTCTCCATTTCGCTTTTGATCATGAGGGGGCAGGAACACTACGTTTCTCTTCATTGCTTGCTTATTTGATTCAATATCTATTTATCTTTTTCTGCCTAGCTTGGGGCAAATGATTATTTTACCTGGGGCATGTCAGTGCTTGGCTTATTATTTTCTATGTGTTAATAGTTGTCTTCTGATATTTGTCTTTTTCCTTTATCTATCTTATGAATTGAATGGCTAAAAAATTATTGGATTTTGTTCCACAATTGTGAGTTCCCTTGGGCAAATTGTCTTGCACGACTGAGTCCCATATGAGCAAGTTTGTGTAATAAGATTTTTATGCTCATCTATCTTTGAACTTTGAATCTTTGGTTCCCACAACTGTAAGGCCCTCATGCAAGTTTGTGTTTGAATTATTTGAATTATTTAATTAATCCTTATTATTTTTACATCAATTTCCTTGATTAAATTGGAATTAATTTATTGAATTAATTTTAAATAAATGGTTGATCACTTTGATTTTTGGAATTATTTAATCAAAGGAATTTGCTCCCTTTTAATTAAATAAAACCCCTCTCCACATCATTTTATGTGCAACATTTATTATTTTAAAAGAAATAAGTTAAATAAATATCACACTTTACAAGAAAATGGATTATTTTATTTTTAAAATACCTCTCATATTATAATTTTTATGGAGTTTTACACTCCACATCACTAATTAAATGGTAATTGCACATTCTTTTATGTCGGTCATGCCCTTTCATTTCATTTTCAATTTCCCTCCAATTTCCTCATCCCTCTTAGTTTTGGTATATAAGTAGACATCCTTCCTTCATTTTTCATGATGCAATTTTATTGTCACCATTATGTTATAGGTTTTTGGAGCTTTCATGTGATTTCCTTGAGGACTTGAAGCATTCTTGCAATTGATCATACTTTCATACACACTTGATGCTACTACTATACTTGCAAATTTGAAGCTTCCATGAAGACTTGAAGATATCTTGCATATTCGTGTCCATTTAAATCTTCTGTTATTTGATGTACTTGCGAAGACCAAGACCTATGTTCATATGAGAGTCACCTCTCTACAAACCTTTGCACATTGATGATAGGAAGCTATGTGTCAATTCTTGAGATCTTGCATTTTCATGGACTTTTGTTGATTGATCTTGAGTGTAAGGATTCATAGAAGTGTGTTAAGATAATTATATAAATGAATTATCCTAGTTTCGCATCATGTCCTCAAACATGTCTACAACAATAATATCTGTATCTTTTTGAGATCTCAACATTTCCTTGCTAAGATCACATTTCCTTGTGTGGAAACAACACAATTAGATTTGCATGAGCAATCTGGGTTCCAAAATAAAGGAAAAGGGCTTGTAAAAAGAATTCCTAGAATTTAGGACATAATAGTTGTAAAGGAAATTCACAAAACGAGAGGTTTGCTAATTCAACATGAACTTGTAAGTCATGAGCTTATATTGGAAGACCAAAGTTGTGACTCAATTTATATGGGAGTTGGATGGCTTGATTATTTGAAATTGGAAGATTTTAACGACAAAGTGGATTGAAATTTTTTTCTAATTTTGAAGGATGACCATACAATGGTCAAGGGTTTAAAAGTATTGGTTACATAATGAAGTATTGTAGAGGTAACAAGTTTTCGAAATGCAAGGGAGGTGTTTCCAGAGGTAAGAGATGCAAGGTCAACACGAGGAAAAATTTCAATACATATCACCTATGAGAAGTGAGCAATCACAAGAGAAGAGAATGTATTTGCCTCCATTACAGGTCGATGGAGAGAGATACATTGGCATTTATTTACATATGAGGGAAGATTATCTCAGCTACATGGAGTCCACTTCAAACTTAGGAGCCACCTTTGACATGGTAGATTGATGAATGTACCCATTTTTCTTCACAACATACTCAACAACGACTAAATTACAAAAAGGTATTCCAATTAGTCTTTCTCATCATTGTTTAATTTAGTTACTAGTGAAAATCTTTAGAACCCCAACTAAGGATGAGTTGGGAAAATTTACTAAAAGTTAAAAAAGGTTAAATTAGTCAATGTGTGTCTTGTTAGGCAACCCTTAACCCACAAGGTAAGAAGAGTTGAGGTTACTTTTGAAATTTACCAAAGGAGTTTCATCTTCAAAGCTAGTACCGCAACCTTCTATTGGAAGTAATTCTGAAATAGAAAACCCATTTGTTGGGATAAGTAAGGCAACGATTCATACTCCTACCCCCACTTCAGTTGAAACCCCTATGTCAAAAATGTTAACTAGAGCTAGATAAAATTGGATGAGGAAGCATGAAGTGTTATAAAAAAAAAAAAGGCAAAAACTAAAGTATCATGATCATAGAGCTTAAAACCCTAAATGAAAGGCTATAAAAACAAAACAACCTATAACCACTAAGAAAATCCATTTAGAAGCTTGAAAGGAGACCAAAAAAGTTTGAAAAGAAAATTAAGAGGGACCCTATAATGATAGTGAGGAGTCATAGGCCTCCTATAAAATCTATGAAACCAGTTAGAGAAGGAAACTAAGAATGATAATATCACCATTTCAACCAAATTAGTGAAAGCTAAATCGAATGCAAACAAGCGGTAGTAGGTCGAATACAACGTTTCAAGCCCCTTGGAATCAAATGATGCAATAGAAAGTGGTCATGCACACAAGCTACTCAATCAATAGTTATGAAAGAACTATCCACTTACTTTAAAAACTTACCATCTACTTACGAGGTAGATAATAAGGAGCTTTTACAACAAGGACAAATTATTAATGGTTTGGAGAATCTTGCAAGAGTAGTGAGAAGGGTAGAAGATATCGAAGAAATAGAGGAATCAACAACAATAGGAACATTTAGTTAAACTGGGTACACTCACAGTATCCTTCTGATCATGGAATTATATTGCATTAAAATTGTGGGAATTGATAGAAGACATGAAGCAAGACTGAAAGGAGAACGAGCAATTACGAGAAGAGCTTAGAGTTATAGATGACGAAATTTCCTAAATAAAGGAGGAAACACAAACTATAAAGTACGATAATGCTTCAACTTATGGAAAGTAAGATACCTCTTCAAGTCTATGCATTGAAATCAAAGAAATTATCCCCTTCTTATAAGTTGTCAAAAGCACTTTCAAGTCTTCCTTCAAATAAATGTCACTAGAAGAAGATGGCTTCGAACCTCTTTGGAGTGGGTCAATAATTTGGTATTCTTTTGTATTCTTGTGGTTAATTCTCTTGATTGTTTTTTATTGCTCCAATTTGCCTAATACTCGTCCTTTTAATTGTAAAAAGGTCTATATATCCTTCCAAAATCCATGATTTATCCTTGATTAAAATCATTGGTTTATATGTAAGAAATAAGATTTTAAGGCTCCAATACAAACTATAGGCAATATTATGTAATTGAGCATGCTGAAAAGGTAAAAAGTTGATTTTTTAAATTTATTTATTTAAGCATAAATATCTATATGTAAAATCCAATTAATTTCCTATAAAAGATAATTTGAATTTAAAAAGATAACATATGTGAATAAATTAATTTATTATTTAAACATAAATATCTCAAAAAAAATTCCAATTGACTTTACCTTGTCTTGCCCATCTTTTCCTTTATATTTTATGTTATCTCAAAAATTAAAAAATCTTTTTTGCATTAATTAATATTTTGCTTAAAACACTTATCACATTAATTAATATATTTCTTATCTTTTACTAAATGTTTTTTCAAATAATTATCACGGTAATTAATATTTTATCATTTAAAAATATATGTTTTATTTAAAATATTTCTTACAATTAAATTGATTTAGATTTATGAATAAAATTATTTTTTTAACTCTGTAAAATTATTTTGACACAATTTTTTTACATTCATATTCAACTATTCTATGTAATTTATCCATATATGAAGTAATTTTCAACACTCCAAGATTTTTCAAAAAAAATTGATATTATACTTTTTTGGATGTTTAATTATAAATTGAATAATTAAAATTTAGTGATAAATTATCAAATTCTAACGTTTAAAAAAAAATATGACAACTCAAAATTTCTCAAAATAATTAAATTTATTTTATCATTTTAATTTTAATTTTACTCTAACCAATAATTCTATATGATTACATTTGTCTATTGAAACATTATTATTTTCAAAAGGAGCTCACCAAGAGCATGAGCTCTTATTTAAATACATTGGCATAGTCAACAGTTTTTTTGCTTTTGTTTTTGTTTTTGTTTTTTTTTTTTTATCGATAGCCTTTATTGTATATTAGATGCTAAAAAAGAGTACATGGTCAATAGTTATAATAGTTTAAAGGATTTTTAATGTCCAATTAAAATTATAGATCTTATTATCATCAATCTGTAAACCTCATAAGATTTTATGAATATGTTCAAAACAAATCTCTGTTTCCAAGGTGGGTGATGTAAATCCGACTTTGTTATCATTTGATTGCTTGCTCAAAAGTGCAGCAGCGGAGAATACTTACACAAAAATATGTAATGCACAAATAAAATAGAACCGGCTCAATTTATGGTAACACAAAATAATTGTACTAGCAAATATGCTATGTACTTCAAAGCCATCGACTGCAGAGTGAGCGAATATTTTGAGCATTTCGATACAAGCAATCAAGTAATAAATAACTTGCCATTAGCAGACTCTCCAAAGCAAACTCAAAATTGAAGTAAATTTGACATATCCACTTATGGTACATTCATATATTAGCCTATGATTGGGTGCTTCGGTTTGCGTTTGTTTTACAAAACCTTGGTTTCCTCGGTGATCCTCTTTTGCCCAACAAATTGCCAACACTCCTGCAATTTATCGCTACCTTAATCAGTCATTTTCAAAAGATTTTCAGATTAAAGTCTGCTACTTTGGTAGTCCACTTTTGTCAAACAACCCAATGGAGCTGCGTGCTTTCATTTATACTTCCATCATATATTAAGATATAGCATTTTTCCTTCCTATTCTGACCAAGACAAATCAATAACGCAAATAAGGAATGTGAGCTACTTAGACGTCAAATTAGTCGGACTTTCAAATGTTTTAAGGAAATTGCTTTACAGGGCAATTTGACTCGAATCTGCAACTACAGTGCCTTTCACACATATTGCAGGTGTATTGACGAGGTATTTTTTTTATCTTCAATCTTGGTCATAAGGTCGATGTATTGATGTCTGGCTTGGTCAGTGACACACAAAACCACCTTCATCTCTCTATTGATTGAATGTAACGATTGTCTTCGTGCTAATATGATGGGTTTTAGCACCACATGGCTTTAGAATAGGATATTTTAAACATACATCTTTTCTTGTCATGTGTTCAAGTAGGAACAATTTTATTTAAACGTCTTCTTAAATTTCACTACAGAACTAAAATGCTGAATCGGTTTGCAATTTTGATATTATAAAATGCTGAATCCTAGCAAAATGGACGACTTACAGAATTCTGATAAATACACCATACAATTACATTGGTTTCCTCACTTTTATTAGATAATTATAAACCAAGGAATTGTAAACAAATCATTTCTAACATTTTATAAATCATGAGCACATACAGTACTGAACTGTCCTAAAAGATTTTGCTGAATGTTGAGCCAGAAAAAAAGGTAAATTGTCCTGTAAAAAGTGGATCCTTGAGACTGGCCAACTTTTCAATATGTTATTACACTATATAAATTGCATTATACAAATTCCTCTCAATGCCTCAATGCAGGATAACCAAATATTTATTAAAAACGTCACATCAAAATCTAGCCTGGGTGAGAATTTAAAGAAAGTAACTTCTATTGTAGAAACCGCTATTTCTATCATTCAAAAATTTTAGGACCTCTCGAACAAATACACGAAAACTGAAGACAGAATGCCACCAGTATATAGAGAAGCACGTAGACTATCTGAGTCCCTTAAATCTTACACCTTCGAATAGATCGCTCAAAATGCTTTTCACTGGTTGGCAAATACCACATAGCTATGAGCTATAAGAAAGGAAAAATGTAGAGTCCAATGGAGGATTCTAAGGAATCCACCTGAAATTAATTGGAGTTGGCTCTTCTTATTGCATATACTCTATACGCAGCTAATCCCACAACTGCAACTGCTGCCCCAACTGCAAAGACAAGTGATAGTAAGATTAGACAGGCTTATGGGAAATCCTCTGTAGAATTTGATATACCTACAGCATGTATTGTTGGTTACTGCATCCTCTTATATAATAAAGGTACCAAAAATAATAATGTTAAATTTTGTAATACACCCTAAAGTGTAATTAGGACTAAAGATAAGTAGTCAGACTAAGTAAACTACAGAATTAAGCGCTATCCTAACCTAGGTACATATAAAAGTTCATTAATGTTTATTGTTCTATTTTTACTGTGTGCTGAAATTATCACATAATACATCTCAAAATTGCACAAATAGTCATATTGCTTTCCCAATAGGCACCATCATTCTATATCAAAGACATTATAAGTTACCGCCTAAGTTGCCAGGAATGGATATGGGTAGAACTGAGTATGCTGGCACACGTAAAGAAAAATGCCGATCACTAAGGCACATTTGGGTATGCGTGTGTACAATTTTTTTTTTAAAGAAATATACAGAATTCTAAAACTAGATACATCTGATAGTATGATACTTCATCATTGATTAATGTCAAATGCCAAAATGGAAGTAATAATGATAAATATTAAATGCCAGTTGATAGTTAAGTATTTAATTTTTATCTTTATCAATTGGCATTACTTGAATATTTCAATTGTCTAAGTTCTTGATTCTGGTCTCCACTCCAATTGTAATCAAACTTCTTAAATGATATGAGGCCCCAATAACCAGTGGAGGGTTGGGAGTGGAGACCCTAATGGGTTTGAGGGGCAGCAATGATCCTTGTAGGAGGGATTTCAACTCTATCATCCAAACCATAGTTTGACTGCCATACCAGGAATCCAGGCATAGAATGGAGTTTACAGAGAGAATGAAATAATTCTGCAAGAAGCTGTGGTAGCTTCTTGTAAAAGTGTCCTGTAAAGATTTAAGATTCTTTTGCAATACTCACCAGATAGAACAGTGAGAGAGCGAGTGACTAGACGGCGATACTGCTTCTGGCTTCTACCAACTTCAGTTTCAGGAATGCTCAGATGGGGTCGCTGAGCAGCATCAACAATGCGTCGAAACAAATTGCTTGTATCACCCAACCTCATACTGACAGCAATTGGCGCTTCAACACCCATGTCCTGGCTTACCTGAAATTAAAATCAACCTGTAAAAATTAGCATTTCCTGCAACAGGCTTTGAAGAATATTATCTTCTTAATGATAGTGTTTACTATCAGTGATAAAGAAAATGTTGCCTGCCTAGTTTAGGAATCCATGTATATGTATGAATACATTACAAATACTATACCATATATTCATTATATAAGAAATCACAAAAGTACATTCACTCAAATATGAACAAGCACTAATTGGACAACACAAACATAGCTTGTGCAGGAGTAATTAAAAACCTGAGAGCATCTATCTTAATGAAAGGGATTCATCATTTCTGAAAATATCAGGTCTATCCCAGAAACATCCAAGAGATCTAATATTTTCGATGGATGTCTCTTGGATAGACCTGGGTACTGAGGATGTAGCAGCAAATATCCTCCTACTAAAGAAGCAACTTCAAAGTAAACTATTTACAAGTACTATTAACTAGGAACCATTTTTATTTATTCTAATTACTATTAACTTCGTTTATTAAATGCATTGAGATGGCAATAAATTTTAATGTACTACTACTTTTGTGGCATTTGGGGACAGGGACAAAGGCGGCAGGGGACACATTTCCAGGATACTTACTAGAAGAGTGGGGGGGAAAGAGGGAGAGAGAGGGAGAGAGGGAGAGAGAGGGAGAGAGGGAGAGAGAGAGAGATGTCAAAAACTTAAAACAATATCAATATGTAAATAAATCATGAGAGCAGTAGCATAACAGCATAATATATTTCATAAATCATTATTACAGCAATCTATCAATATCCAAAAGTTTCAAACATGTATCGAAAAGTCTCAACAACAAAAAAAACAGTTTACGAAACTAAGCCTCATCCAGGCTAGGCTATCGATATCTTAAGAACTATATGAGACACCATTACCCTCACTAGAAGTGGATCATCTAATGGTAGCCACTATGGTCAGTGCCAAATAGTACAATACTACAAACATATAAAGAAAAAAATAGTGCATCTTTTTTTATTTCAAAACTCAAGAATGAAACTTTTCAAGCATGGAATGGAGACTCAGACTTATGGCATGACTCAGAAAATTAAAACAATTGCAACTTTTAATGCATATTTTGTAGAACGGGAGCAGCACCATAAGCATATCCAGCCTGCCCCCTAGATTTGAATGAAGGGTAAGGTGTCGTAGCATTGGAACTGCTATGTAGGCTTCTGTTTAGACATTTTGATTCTCATATATTTGAAATTTGAATACATTATTTTTATTCTCATATGGTGGTATAGAAGTAAACAAAAAAAATTTAAAAATGTTTTAGATGGAAGTTTCTAATTCAAAAATTTGTTATCAGCCCTACTACTGTGCATTGTTTTTTCTGTGGTGAGTTGGAAAGTTATTTGCATATTTTCTTTCAATATTATTAAGCTGTTACGATACAGTCTCTTTTCATGGGTAAATTAGGGATTGGAACAATTCTAATAAAAGCTGTTGGTCAGAATTTTTTATGCCTTTTGTTAAAAGTTTAAATAAGATACATAAATTTGTTTGGTTGGTGCTGCCTACTAATGTCCTTTGGATTTAGTGGAAGAAAATAAATGATCATATATATCAAAGGAAAAATAAGATCCTTACTGAGCCTGCTTGTAGACTCGCTGTGTTTTTTATTATTGAACAGGTGACTTTCACCCTGAAGCTTCCAGCTGAGAGGTTTATGAAGGTGATGGAGGAAGGTTCCACAATCTACGAAGATGATATTAAGGAAGCTTACTTTTGGAACCAGGATCCAGAAAGGAGGACAAGAATTTTCATTGCGAGTTCCTTGACTTTCAAAACACATATTGCAAAGAACATGAGTGCCAACTCAAGCAGCATCAAACAGTCTGAAACATATAGTGAACAAATCAGAACTTTGAAACTCCAGCAGGGAGAGAATTTCTCCTCCCCTCAAATAGGTCTGGTACTTGGAGAGCACAAATCAGAACTTCAAAACTCCAGTTGGGAGGGACTTTCTCCTCCCCTCACGTAGGTATATGACACCTTCCAGATCAGCAAGAACAAACCAAGAGAAAATAAAGAAAAAGGAAAATATTTGATAATGAAGGTGACCAAGATGGCGGAAAGGATGAGAAGAACCAATCCAAATCTGATGAAAGACTAATTCAATGTCTTTTTATGATATTAACTGTTTTTGACATTTATTATCAGTTATGGACTATATTATCGTTGTTACAACTTCTGGTCAGTAGCCGTACCAGTTGAACTGTTTATAACTGTCTTGGTAAATTTTGGTCAGTCCGGTTTAGACATCATGTAAGTGACCACCTTGATCAATAATATTAGATGATCAATTTTTATTTTTTTTAAACTCCAGAATGGAAACTTTTCAAGCATAGTATTAAGACATAGAAATGGCATGAATCATAAAATTAAACTACTGTAACTTTTTAATATATATTTCATTCAATATATTCAATTCTCATACATTTGAAATTAAAATAGCTGTTTTGAAACCCATACATTTGAAATTTAAATATATCATTCCGATTCTCATATGGAGGTATACAAGCACACAAAAAATTTAAAAAGACAAACTTTATTTTTAGTTTTTTAATGCATGGTGGTATTCCCAGCTGCCCCCAAACTGCCGCCAAGGACATTACCTGAGGTTTCAGAGGGTTGAGCAGGTATAAGGGGCAGCAGGGGAACATCCACTCGGCATCCCACCATCCCCGGAATGGCTAGGGGATGGGGATGCCAGGCTTTGGGCAGGAGAAATGTCTGTGTTTCCAGATGTTTTATAATTTATATATTTTCCGGTCATACCCACATTATGGGAACACAGTTTTAAAACAACAAAACACCATATTAAATAATTGATTGCCAAACCCATAATGTAACATCAATGCTTAAACACACATCATTTTATTACATGACCACAGATGTTCCTGCGTTGAAGTTTTATTTACTCATCATGAAGCACAGACAGAAGGATATCATTATATCACCTAGCATATTAAAAAACTGTTACATCACCTATCATGCAGCTAACTTGGCATCCAAAACTGAGATACAGAATGATGTATATGTGTATGTAAGTTCTAGATGTCACCTACTCTCTGTACTCATATTCTAGAATGAAACAATGTCACAAATCTGTAAGTTTTATTAACCATGAAAATTATCTTCAAAAATAAAAGTAATAATGGTTCTGAAATCACAATGTTCGCAATAGATGGCCCAAAAAGCTTAGAGGCAATAGCAATTGGTTACCCTTGCTGAATCTGCAATTGGTACTGGGTGTGGGTCTAAATCATCCTTTGCAGCTACCATGAGGCATGGAACCTCAAAGCCACTATTTTCCCCATGTGTTGCAACTTCCACTAGCAATTCAGCAGTTTTCTTCCATGAACCTTCATCTGAACTGCAAGGCCAGAAAATCTTGTAAATTGTTAATGGTGTAAAAAATTAAACTTGAAGCAAGCATTGTGGTGTCAATCTTCCATTCTTTAAAACCGATGATTAATACTGCTATTAGATTATTACACTCGATTTGAAACATTCAATAAACATGGTATGACAATCGTGTGTACAGCACCACATGCCATGGAACAGGCAGGTGAGGCAGAAAACAATTTTAATGAATACTCTATATTCAAGTGATACATGTTACACATTTTATTCCATATAAAGACAACCAATATCAATTCAAAGAGGTGGTGCTCAGAACTTCTCTTAAAACTATAAACTTTGATTTGTAAACACGAATGCATAAAGTGGCAGCACAAGACCAGAAATTGAAGCAATCTCAAAACCTTGGCAAGCAAAATATAGTCACACTTGGCAAGCAAAATATAGTCACACTTGAGACTCAAGTCAAACTTGACCATTAAAAAAAATGAAAAGAAAAAAGCATAAATAGCATATAAGTAATTTTCTGTCAAGTTTTCAACCACACTTCTAACAAATCAGAAAAAGGTTTTAAAATTGTCCACCCTGAAAGCTACTAATGCTGATGTTTAAGAAACTAGAAAACAGAGTAGCTTTACAAGAATCATTTAAATTTATCTTCAATAATCACCTAGGAACCTCTAGCTTCAATTCAACATTGAAAATTCAACTTCTTCACCAGCTACTTTAGATCCTAGTAATGGCTTACATCCTCTGCAGTTGTGGATTGCAAGATAGAAGTATACCTATTTAGGTTACAAGGATTAGACTTGACTTAATCCAAATATCACTTATTCAAAAACTTCTAAGTAGAGTGACAGATCCTACCATATGCTTCTAGTTAACATGTCTTATATGGCCAGAATAAACATTGGGTTATCTTTTAGGACAACCATAATGCACCACTTTATTACGCCCTTTTTTTTAGACCTACCTAGATCATCTGCGACAATGTCATTGTTTTCGCCCGGGTTTTGATTTCTATCGACCTACCTGGACCACAAGTGACAATGCCATCATTGTTTAAAGTCTAGACCTACAGGAGCATCACTAATGATATGACAGGTACTGATTACATCTATTTAAAATGGAATGTGATGTGTTGTAAGCATGTCTGTTTCGCATACAGATAATAGGGTGTATCACTGTATACAAAAAATGAGCACCATTGAAAGGGGGTGCAAAGTACTATGAGATGGTACTTGATCCAATAAACAGTTGAGCATCTCCAATCAATAGAGGCACTGTTGTGGAAAAGGGCTGAGGTTGAGGCAAACTCTGAAAGCATTTTACTTGCAAGCACAGCATTAGCAATCTGATGACGTTAAGATAAAGATATTTCAATTTTTGTAACTGAAAGCTTGAGATAAACAGCTATTTAAATTATTTAACGATTATAAGATATAAGAAAGAACAACAAAAAACATATGGTAAAAAAACATCTGACAAGAGGTTGCACATCTTGTTTCTTTGTCAGTGTAAATGTAGATTATATTTATTTCAGATTACACTAATGAATATCGTTTCAATTTTTAGAATATGATGACTACCAATCTCAGATTTCTTATTTGCAGATTTCAATCAGAAAGTTAATGATCTTGATCTATGTAAAATGTGAATGTAATGCAAATTCAATATTAACAAATACTGAATATTTTCCAAGTCTGAATTTGATTCTGGTAATACCCGATCTCCCCTAGATAAAGCATTTATTGATTTTGATGCTCTCAAGGCAGATCGGATCATACATTCCATAGCTATCATATTTCAACACTCCTTTTGAGCTAGGGAAGATGAAGATCTAACCAAGTATATATATCACAATAGGCTCACCTATTGTGAAAAGAGATATCACCTAACTCGTGATATCTAAGGAAATTATATGCTCAAGAATATCAAATCACATGACATTCTTCTTATATATCCAAGTTATGGTAGTGCACTAACATCAAGTCTCACGATGTCTACCATAACAAATCATGGCATATCCACGGAAACACTTATCCATCATGATTATCTCATAAAGAACATAATGATCTGCAACTGATATCAAGTCTTATGATATCTATCAAAATGAACAAGAGATACTATCATGACATGTCCACGAATATCAAATCACATGATATTCATCATGATATTGAACTAATCATTGTAAAGTCGCCATACAATGTTAAATACAAGTGTTCATTATCTGAAAGATCGACACATTTAAAAAATGTACATAGTGGGGCCATAGACTCATAGAGTCAGACATATGACAAAAAGAGTTTACATATTAAACACCTTACCATGTTTCTTACTAAAGTGTTCAACTTTCACTCTAGAGAGAGGCTTGGTAGGAATGTATGTTGTTTGATCATTTGTAATAATATACTCCAATTGGATCACATTCCTTTCTTCCATGTCTCTCATATAGTGGTAAGGAATCTCCGTATGTTTTGATCTATCATGGAGCACTAGATTTACTGTAAGCTTAATACAACTCTAATTATCACAGTGGATAGTAGTAGGTTCCAAGGGTTAACCAAATAACATTACACACCTTACCAAGTTTCTTCCTAAAGTGTTCCAACTTTCACTCTAGAGAGAGGCTTGGTGAGAATGTCTGTTGTTTGATCATTTGTACTAATATACTCTAATTGGATCACATTCCTTTCTTCAATGTCTCACATAGTGATAAGGAATCTCTATATGTTTTGATCCAAATAATCCCACAAGCAGTTTCCAAAGCCATACTGCTTCTCTTGCTCCCATAGAGATTGTAATGTATTTGACTTTTGTTGAGCTTTGAGCGATTGAAGGCTATTTCCTGCTTATGCAAGAAATCATAGCCCATCCAAAACTGCAACACCCTGATGTGCTTTTGTGATTGGTTACACTTCCAAGCCAATCTGAATCAGAGTATCCATGTAGATCTAGGTCAACATTTTCATATTTCAGACCATATCCAATAGTACCTTGAAGGTATCTCAGTATATGGTTCACAGCAACAAGGGGTATCTATTTTGGTTTTGCACATAATTTGGCTTTAAGCATTCACTGCATAACAAATATCTGGTCTAGTGTTAACCAAGTACATTAGTGATCCAATTATTTGTCTATAGAGTGTACGATCTGCAAATCTTGACTCTGTTGCTGCTTTTTTCAATTTATGTAAGTTGGTTTCCATGGGTGTAGACATTGGTCTACAATTTGTTGTTTTACAAGGATCACTTGTAGGTGTAATAACACTGCCTTATGTTGAGAATATTAGCATTATAGTAAATTGAAGCAAAAACTTTACAAGTAAATTTAATATGAAAATTGATTATAAGTCAAATTGTGAAGTATTGTTTGAATACACACACACACATACACACATATATAGCAACCTTCATATTGTTAATCAAATGAAAAAATCACCAATCATCATTATCGGTTGCCTGCAAATGTCAATCAAACTATATATCGGGCAAATCAAACATCAACCATATTGTGCTTCGGCAGTTATTTGTATCTACCACCCGATTAGTATTATCGGCAGCTTTGGTCAAAAGGCATGACCATGTAGGGTCACGACTCTCCTCAACTCATTTGCAAGACGTAAGTGTTGATTTGTTTTTGCATGTTAGTGTATTATTCATTTTTTGTTAAATTTTTTTAGTTTTCATTTGCAAATCTTGAATGTTTTTTAATTTTACTAAATTGCAAAGTAGGCTTTGTTGTTTTGTTAATTAGTTTGAAACTTTGAGCCATGTAGGGTCATGCCCCTACATGGATATGCCTTTTCATTTGCATATTTATATGTGTTATTCAAAGACTGAAATATCATCAATAAAACTGGCAATGTATATTCTCAGTCTGCAGTATTAAATTAAACAATGTATTTCCTCCACAGTTCACTGTTTTAGATTTATATATATGCTGTCAATACAACAGTAACTCCTGCAAAAGAAGAACACAAATCATATCAGAATTATTCTATAATCAACTAACTATTTGCAAGTATAATCAGTTCAATCTCCACCAATTCGATCTATTTATTCTTTACATGGTATCAGAGCCGAATTGGTAGAGAGATTGCTAAACTAATTTCCTAAAATAAAAGTGACATCATGTCAAACAATGTTAGAGTCGAGGATAGACTTGAAGGAGCAACAATTTTTTTCTCATGGAAAACTTGAATTACAACAATTCTCAAAAAATTAGAATTAGAATCATTCATTGAATCAGACATTTCAATACCTAAAGACGAGGCAGAAAAAGCCACTTGGAAAAGACAAAATAACAAAGCTAGGAAGATCATTGTTGATTCAGTAAAAGATCATATTGTATTTAAAACAATCAAGGACACATTTGAGATCAACAACTCAAGTAGACTACTTACATTAAAAAATCAACTTATGAATATAAAAATGAATAAAGGAGTTCCGAAATAAAAATTCAACTATCGTCTATTGGAAACAAAGTAGAAGATCAAGAATTATCCATAATTACACTTAGGATTACCTATATCTTGGGAAGCATTCATCCAAGTCGTCAACAAACCGTCAATACCAGCTTTTGATCAACTTAAAAATGATTGCACCTCTAAAGAATCGAGACTAATTTCTAGAGGCATCATTTCAAATCAAGAGGGAGAAAATCAAACTCTCTTCTTAGTCTCTAATAACAAAGGAAAGAAAAATGATAAACGAAAAGGAAACAATAATTACAAAAGAAATGATTTCTCCAAAGTTCAATGTTACAAGTGTGAGAAATTCGGACATACTTTCAGACTTTGTCCATCTGTAACAAAAACAAAAAATGAAGAAAATCTATTATTCTACTCAATTCTATCAAGTGAGACGAAATCTAATGAAAATGTGTCGATCATTGACAGTGGTGCATCCTGTCACATAACAGGATTTAGAGATAAGTTTGAAACTTTTGGAAATTATCTCATTGAAGGAGTCACCATTGGAGATAACTCCACCTATCCAATAAAAGGAATTAGGACATGTTATGTACAACTAAGAACTGGGGTTACTCTCAAATTGAAAGATGTCATTTTCGTACTTGTCATAAAAAAGAATCTAGTATCCATTTATGGACTTGCTGATGAAGGGTATCAAGTCACATTTAATGAAGACAAAGTTTTATACTAGCCCAAAAATACTAATCTCAAGAATGCTATCACCATAGGGACTAGATATGGAACCCTATACAAACTATGTAATATTCAAAGAAAGCCCTAAGTCATGAAGTAGCAAGTTCTAATGAAATATCGCATAGAAGGCTCTAACATTGGATTTAGTACACTACCAAATATAAAAACATAACCACCAGAACACCTAACCTAAATTCAAATCATATAGGCATTTGTAAAGGATGTGCTCTCGGGAAAAATGTAAATAGACCCTTACCTCCTAGCGAACACAAGTCTAAAGTAGTTATGGAACTAATCCAAACTGATTTATCTGGACCCATGCCAACACTTTCTCTAGGAGGATTCTAATATCACATAATCTTCATTGATGATTTTTGTAGGAAAACTTGGATCTATTTTCTAAAAGTCAAAGAAACAAATGAGGTTCTATTAAAATTTAAAGAGTTCAAAGCAATTGTGGAAAATCAAACGTCAAAAAGAATAAAAATTCTAAGATCAGACAATGAGGGTGAATATTCCTTTGAAAATTTCAAAGACTTCTCCACCTCTGTTGGGATTAAGGAGTATATTGTACCTTATAATCCACAACAGAATGGGATAGCAAAAAGAATAAATAGAACGATTGTTGAAGCAGCAAAAGTTGTGCTGCATGATCAAAATATACATTTCTCATTCTGGGAAAAGGCCACTAATACTGTTGTATATATTCAAAACAGAGGCCCGCACTCAATCTTAGAAAACATAACTCCAGAAGAAGTTTTTATAGGAATTAAACCAGACCTAAGTCATCTCAAAATATTTAGTTGTCCAGTTTACATTCACATATATAAAGAAAAGAGAACAAAGTTAGAACCCTCCAAGAAGAAAGGAATATTTGTTGGGTACAATGAGAAATGCAAAGGGTATAGAGTCTATGTACCTAGGCAAAGATCAGTCGAAATCAACATAAATGTCAAATTTGAAGAAAACGCTACTTTAAAACTATCAAAAAATACAGAAGATGAGCCCATCACAGAATTACATGAAGATCCGCAAACTGAAATTCAGAGGAAGAACATATCAGAAGAGAATGAACTATTACCAAATACAGAAAACAGAGATATCTCTAATATCAAGAAAAGGCCACTATGGGCAAGGAAAATGATTGAAGAAAATAATGTTGAACCAGAGCAAATCTCCAGGAAGAGCAAGAAACCCAAAAATAAATCTTGCTACACTGCACTACTAATTGAGCTTACAAAATCTGAACCATCAACTGTTGAAGAAGCCCTATCTTCTCAAGTATGGAAAGATGCCATGGTCGAAGAATATCAATCCATATTACAAAATGACGTTTGGGATATTGTACCTAGGCCAAAAGACAAATCAAATGTCTCATCAAAATGGTTATACAAAATCAAGTATGCCTCAGATGGTAGTATTGGAAAACGTAAAGCAAGATTTGTTGCTCGAGGTTTCTCTCAAAAGGCAGGCATTAATTATGAGGATACATTTGCTCCAGTTGCTTGATACACTTCAATAAGGACACTTATTGCAATTACAGCATCGAGAGGATGGAAAATACGTCAAATGAATGCTAAAACCACTTTTCTGAATGGTGTCATTAATGAAGAAGTATATATCGAACAACTTGAAGGTCTTGTTATAAAAGATAAAACCCAATATGTATGTAAACTAAAGAAAGCTCTTTATGGTCTGAAACAAGCACTATGAGCTTGATAGATAACTACCTCTCCAAACTAAGATACTCCAAAAATGAAGCTAATCCGAACATATATTTCAAAATATCTGAGGGTGACATGTTAATACTTGTTTTATACGTTGATGACCTATTGATAATAGGAGAAGATCACTTAATTGAAAGATGCAAACAAGATTTTATAGCTGAATTTGAAATGAAGGATCTAGGCCTACTACACTATTTTTTGGGTCTAGAAGTATGACAAAAGAAAGATCAAATTTTTCTAGATCAAGGGAAGTACACCCATAACATCTTTACTAGATTTGGAATGATCGACAACAAATGTATAGCAATTCCGATGGAAACAAATCTACACAAGCTAAAAGAAGCTGTGAATTCAGAGTCAATTGACCCCACTCTCTACCGACAGATCATTGGATCTCTTGTGTATTTAGTAAACACTAGGCTTGACATCTGTTATGCCACAAATGTTTTAAGTCACTTCATGTGTGAACCAAAGAAGATTCATTTGATGGCTGCTAAACACATCTTGAGATATCTACGTGGCACTATTGTTCTTGGCTTGAAGTACAAAAATGTTGAGAATAAACTTGAAGCATATACTGAATCTGATTGGGTTGGTTGTTCCATAACCTGCAAAAGTACTATAGGGCGTTGCTTCAATCTTGGATCAATAATGATATCATGGTTCACTAGAAAACAACCAACAGTTGCTTTAAGTTCCACCGAAGATGAATATACGGGAGCTCACGAAGCAGTATGGCTGAGAAAACTATTATTTGGACTCTTTGGAAAGCAACTAAGTCCCATAGTGATTCATTGTAATAACCTGAGCTGCATCAAGCTTTCTGCTAATCCTGTCTTCCACAATCGATCAAAGCACATCAAGACTCCTTACCATTACATAAGAGACATGGTTGACAAAAATGTTATCAAGTTGATTTATATCAACACTAATGAGCAAAATGCTGACATTTTCACCAAGCCTCTTGCAAGGTTGAAAATAGAGCACTTCAAAGATTAACTTGGTATGACAAATTTGTAATACATTTGTAAGTTAATATATTCATGAATAAATTAAAATTTATATTGTTTGCAAACTTGTGTTATGAAAGGTGGCGATCTTTCATGTGTAAGATCACTATTGTAAGGTGATGACCTTATTAATAGTTGATCTATCTCCTTAACACCAAAATGTGTGAGAGCCAACTGTTATCATGGTTCTTTAGGCCGGATTTTGCCGGACACCTTGATAACCATCATGGTTCTTTGAGCCAGATTTTGTTGGACACCATGAAAATAAATTGTTATGGTTCTTCGGCCCAAATTTCGCTAGACGCCATAACTTATTAGACCACACTCAAGGTGGTGTTTAATCTTGTATTACATCTGCTTCAATTCCCTCCTTGCTAAAGAGGGATTGTTGAGAATATTAGCATTATAGTAAATTGAAGCAAAAACTTTACAAGTAAATTTAATATGAAAATTGATGATAAGTCAAATTGTGAAGTATTGTTTGAATATATATATATAACCTTCATCTTATTAATCAAATGACAAAATCACCGATCATCATTATCAGTTGCTTGCAAATGTTAATAAACCTATATATTGGGCAAATCAAACATCAACCATATTGTGCTTCGGCAGTTATTTCAATTTGTATTTGTCGCCTGATTAGTATTATCAGCAGCTTTGGTCAAAAGGCATGACCATTCGTGGTCATGCCCCTACATGGATATGCCTTTTCATTTGCATATTTATATATGTTATCCAAAGACTGACATATCATAAATAAAACTAGCAATGTATATTCTTAGTCTGCAATATTAAATCAAACAATATATTGTTAAGTTTTATGGATCTCTGATAGATAAAACGATTACAATAAATATGAGAACAATATGTACTCTTACTTGTATTGCAGTAGTGCTGAGTATTTCTTCATTTAATGGTGACTTGTATGTTGCTTGAGATCAGTATCTTCTTTCTTGCAGATCACTGATAATATGGATTGTATGCCAAATATCCTGAAAAAATATTAAAAATGATTTACTTGCAGATTGCTAGGTTTGAGATGTTGTAGATAGATGTCATCCCTCAACGATCTGCCCTCCCTTAACTATAGATACGGAGGGTCATGACCCCCGTAAAGTCATGATTCTACCACGTAGAGTCATGCGTTTATAGTGGCATGACTAACAAACTGTTAGTTTAAGTAATCTCAATATAAGCAATGCTCCCGATAGCAAATGCAGTAAGAGCATGCCGATTCAAATAGGGACTGCCAATAGGCATTGTTTGTCTCCCGATAATTGCATTGTCAGTGTATTAATCCAAACACACACACACACACACACACACACACACACACACACATATAAAAAACATTAATAAAAATTTATCTGAGAAACAAAAACACAGATCGATATATGAATCAGATGAGCATCATTACTTCTACCGATGCTATACATAAACACTCCCTCTTAGCAAGGGAGAAATAATACACAAATGAAAAATCTGATCACATTGTCTAAACTTAACACTCAGAAACAGTGACTAGTTAGATAAAGATTTCCAAGTTATAAATACTATCATAAAGTATGTTATGATCTCTAATTGTCCAAAACAATATCTAGAGTAATAGTGAAAATGTTATCTATGATCTCTAATTGCTCGAAGCAATGTTTAGAGATGTCCATAGTAATAACATGAATATTTGTTACTCATGATCTCTAATTGCCCGAAGCAATGTCTAGAGATGTCCATGATAATAACATGAGTTCGTTATCTATGATCTCTAATTGCCCGAAGCAATGTCTAGAGATGTCCATGATAACAAGCCTATCACTTACAAGATCGTCACCTTGTAAATAATTACCTTCTGAATAAATATGTCCATGAAAGATTGTCACCTTTCATTACATATTTGATGCAACTAAACAATAGAAGCATAAACTCACATGAACTAAATTTTTAATTAAATATTCAATATTACAAATTAATCATACCAAGTTTTTCTCTGAAGTATTTCAACTTCACTTTAGCCAGAGGCTTGGTAAATATATCAGTTGTTTGCTCATTAGTACATATGTACTCTAGTTGAATGATTCCTCAATTCACCATATCTCGAATATAGTGATAAGGAATTTCAATACATTTGGAGCGATTGTGGAAAACCGCATTGGTTGAAAGCTTGATGCAACTTTGATTATCACAATGAATCACAGTGGGCTCCAAAGGTTTTTTGAACAGATCTGCTAACAACTATTGTGGCCAAACTGCTTCTCTAGCACCCAAAAAAGATGCAATGTATTCTACTCCAGCGGAACTTAATGCAACTCAAGTCTGTTTTCTGCTGGACCAAGAAACCATACCAGATCCTAGACTAAATCAATAACCAGAAGTACTCTTGCGTTCAATAGGACTACCTGCCCACTCAGAATCTGAATATCCATGAAGTTCGATGTTGACTTTGCCATATTTGATTCTCATTCCAATAGTGCCTTTTAGATATCTCAAAATGTATTTAGCGGCATGTAAATGTATCTTCTTTGGTGCACACATAAACTGACTCAAGGTGTTAGTAGCATAGCATATGTCAAAACGAGTATTAACCAAATACATTAAAGATCCAATAATCTGCCTGTAGTAAGTAAAATCGGTAGGTTCTGATTTGATCATATCAACCTTCAACTTGTGTAGATTTACTTCCATAGGAGTAGCCACAGGTTTACATTCCATCATTCCAAATTTTGTTAAAATGCCAACTATATATTTTCCTTGCTAGAATTCTAATCCAAGAAAGTAGTGAAGTAGACTTGAGTCTTTCATTTCAAACTCTACTATGAGTTCTTGTTTGCATTTCTTTATGAGATGTTCCTCACCTGTTATCAACAAATCATCAACATATAACACAAAAATAATTATGTCATCACCATCTATTTTGAAGTATAAGTTGGGATCAACTTCATTTTTGGAATATCCTAACTTCATTAGATAGTTGTCTATCCTTTCATACCACGCTCTGGGAGCCTGTTTGAGACCATAAAGTGTTTTCTTTAATTTACAAACATGAGTTTTGTTGTCATGAGTATTGAATCCTTTTGGTTGCTTGACATAGACTTCTTCTCCAATCTTGCCATTAAGGAACGTTGTTTTGACATCCATTTGATGAACCTTCCCTCCCTTGGATGCTGCAATAGCCAAAATTGTTCTGAGTGAAGTATATCTAGCAACTAGAGCAAATGTTTCTTCATAATCAATGTCTTCTTTCTGTGAGAAATCCTATGTTACAAACCTGGCTTTGTACCTTTCAATGCTTGCATTAGATGCATGTTTAATTTTAAACAGCCATTTGGAAGAAACAACTGATTTGTTCTTAGGTTTTGGTACAACATCCCATACATCATTTTTTAATATAGAGTTATATTCTTCAATCATTGCTTCTTTCCAAGACTGATTTGAAAGTGCTTCTTTGACACTACAAGGTTCTATTTTTATAAGTTCAATTAACAATGTAGCATAACACAATTGATTTCTTGTTCTTTTGCTCTCTCGCATCACTTCGTTAGGTTCAACCTGATTATCTTCTATCATTTTCCTAGCCCAAAGTGGCCTCTTTTTATTATTGAAATTTTCAGAATCTTCATGATTAGACATAGTGGAAGAAGATGGTTCAATATCATTCTCCCTCTCAATTTCTGCTTGTTGATTTTCATCTACTTCCGGAATAGATTCAGTAATGGATTCATCACTGTTTCTAGAAATATTAAATGCAATATCTTCTTCAAATTTCACATCTCTCCTAATCTCAATTGTTCTTTCACCTGGAATGAAGACCCTATATCCTTTTTTAGTTTCACTATATCCAATAAATATCCCCTTTTTCCTGGAAGGTTCTAGTTTAGTTCTTTTTTCTTTAGGAATATGGATATAAACTAGACATCCAAATATTCTTAGATGGCTTAGATCAGGTTTAATGCCAGTGAATACTTCTTCTGGAGTGGTGTTCTCTAATATTGAGTGTGGACCTCTGTTTTGAATGTAAACTGCAGTTTTAGATGCTTCAGCCCAAAAGGAAGTATGAAGGTTTTGGTCGTGCATCATTCCTCTGGCAGATTCCACAATTGATCTATTTTTAATTCAACAATTCCATTTAGTTCATAAGGTACAGAAAACTCCCTCTTAATCCCAACAGCAATGCAGAAATTCTTTAAATATTAAAAATGTATTCGCCTCCATTGTCTGACCTTAGTGTTTTAATTTTTTGTCCTGACTGATTTTCAACTAAGGCTTTGAACTCTTTGAATTTTGATAAAACTTCAGCTGATTCTTTCTGTTTCAGAAAATAGATCCAAGTTCTTCTAGACTAATCATCTATGAAAATTATATAGAAGAAGCACCCATTAAGAGAAGTTACAGACATAGGACCGCAAAGATCAGTGTGGATAAGTTCAAAAATGGATTTAGATTTATGAATACTTTTAGGACATGATTGTTTAGAATTTTTACCTAAAGCACATCCTTTGCAAATACTTAAATGATCAATTTTAAGACTAGGTAAACCTTTTACAATTTTTCCTAGGGATGATAATGTACAATAGTGAAGGTGACCTAGCCTCCTATGCCAAATTTCGGTGGAATTTGAAGTTTCATGACTAAAGAGCTAGGTTTTGACTATTACAAAGTTTATATAAACTTTCATCTCTAAATCCGATGGAAATGGCTTTCTTTATATTAGAGTTCTTGGGCCAAGATAGAACTTAGTCCTCTTGAAATGTGATTCTAAATCCTTAATCAACAAGACCAAAAATAGAGACTAGATTTCTTTTTATTCCTGATACATATAAAACATTTTTCAGTTGTAGTGGAATTTCTAAATTTAGTTGTATTGAATAGGAACCAATTCCTTTAATAGGATGAGTAGAATTATCTCCAATGGTAACTTTTTCTGAGGCTTGTTCAGAGAAGGTTTCAAATTTGTCTTTAAAACCGGTGATGTGCCAAGATGCTCCACGTCTATGATCCAAGTGTTGTAGTTAGAGTTTAATTCACTTAAAAGAGCTAAGTAAAAAGCATAGTTTTCTCTTTCTACATCCTCTCCTCTGATTTCAGTTAAGGCTGCTTGAATTTTCTTCTTTTCAGGGCAAAAGCTATGGGAGTGACCAATTTTATCACATTTAAAACATCTAACTTTGGACCAATCACGTTCCTGTATGATTTGTTAGATTCCCTTTTGTTGTATTTGAATTTTCTTTTCTTGTTTGATTTCACATGGAGTGCTTGAATTCTCCCTCTTGATTTGTAATTAGTGCTCTTGAGACTAATCTAGATTCTTCTTGTGTGTATTTATTCTTTAATAAATCGAATTTAGGGAGTTTGGGTCGAGCGCTTAAACCTCAGATAAGTGTTTCCCATGATAAAGGAAGACCTATTAGAGCGATCATGCTGAGTTCTTTGACATCAACTCGATTTTCCATTGTTGCAAGTTGGTCTTTTAGTTCAAAAATCCTTAAAAAATATGAAGTTATATATTCTCCATTTTTCATCTTTACATATAATAGATCTTGCTTTAGAGTTAATAATCTACTAGTATTGTTGATTCAAATGTTTCTCGAATAGTGGAGAACATCTCAAATGCACTCTTCAGACTAGATATGGATGGGAAGAATATGATCTTTTACAAAATCTATTATGATTTTCATTGCTTTATTATTATGTCTTTTCCATGTTACTTTTTTTAGTTCATTTTCAGGCATGGATATGTTTGATTCAATATATTCCTCTAACTCCATTTCTCTTAATATTATCATTACTCCGATTTTCCATGAAGAGAAATTAGATGCACCCTCAAGCCTATCTTCTAGTCTCACATGATTCACCATTTTAATGATATAATTTAGCCCATTTTCTTAAAATCTGAGATTTTAGATTTTATTCTTAGTAATAGTTTTTCTTATCAGAACGGCTCTAATACTATGTTAAGTTTTATGGATCTTTGATAGATAGAACGATTACAATAAATCTGAGAACAATATATACTCTTACTTGTATTGCAGTAGTGCTGAGTATTTCTTCAATTAATGGTGACTTGTATATTGCTTGAGATCAGTATCTTCTTTCTTGCAGATCGCTGATAATATGGATTCTATGCCAAATATTCTGATGCTCCTGCAGGTTAGACTTTATAAGAAATATCCTGAAAAAATATTAAGAATGATTTATTTGTAGATCACTGGGTCTGAGATGTCGTAGATAGATGTCATCCCTCAGCGATCTGCCCTCCCTTAAGAATAGATACGGAGGGTCATGACCCCTGTAGAGTCGTGCCTCTATGGTGGCATGACTAACAAACTGTTAGTTTAAGTAATCTCAATATAAGCAGTGCTACCGATAACAAATGCAGCAAGAGCATGCCGATTCAAATAGGGACTGCCGATAGGCATTGTTCGTCTCTCGATAATTGCATTGTGAGTGTATTAATCCAAACATACACACACACACATACACATATATAAAACATTAATAACAATTTATCTGAGAAACAAAAACACAGATTGATATATGAATCAGATGAGCATCATTACTTCTACTGATGCTATACATTAACATATATTTCCTTCACAATTCACTGTTTTAGATTTATATCTTTGTTTTCAATACAACAGTAACTCCTGCAAAAGAAGAACACAAATTATATCAGAATTATTCTATAATCAACTAAATATTTCCAAGTATAATCAGTTCAATCTCCACCAGTTCGATCTATTTATTCTTTACACCTTCTTGGTATGTGTGTTCCAGGTGCAACAATCTCTCTTTATATGTATAGTATATATAACTTTGATTTATCTCATGAGTTTATCCAACTAAAGCTACCAAACATTTACACTCCCTCTTTGCTAAGGAGGATAAACACATGACCATATATTACCTCAATGTATATAAGAATACTTTTTATCAAAAGATATTCAGTATTTTGAATCATGAGTATTGGCCTCAAGAATATTAACATATGATACTCACCAATACTCTGAGCAATGATATTGGGAGTAATGGCCTCCTGAATGTCAACTCATTTGACATTCACCAAATACTCTTTGAGCAATGGCCTCCTGCATGTCGAGTTGCAAGATATCCACCAAGTACTGTGAGTAATGGCCTCCTGAATGTCAACTCATTTGACATGCACCAAGTACTTTGTCTAATGGCCTCTTGAACATCAATTTGCATAACATTCACCATGTACTCAAAAATGTTTATAAGGTATGTGGGCACGCATTGTCATAAAGCGTACCATATAAACATCCACCATAATCTATCATGATCTACATAGACATCATAAGACAAACTATCAATACTACTTCGATGTTGATAGGTCAAGCTTACCCTTGTCCTCCCACCATCTCCACGATGTCTTTTACACGATTTCACTACACTCCACAATGGCAGTATTTAGTCCATTTCTGATTCCTCTATTTTGTTTTTGGGGCGAACCAATAAAGATCGCCCTTTATAACTTAACTCCCTCCTTTGCATGTTATGTGCAGGCTAACAACGGTTAGAGCGATCTGATTTCCCCATTTCAATTTCATTTGTGATCGATGTCTATGTAGATAGTTGTCCCAATAGAAAATTACTATCTCTCACCGATGTCCCTATTATATTTGTACGCCTTCCATCCCGAGCTTTACCATAGCGATACATTGAACTATTCTTTAAAATTGAACCACCCAACAAATACTTCATGGAAGCTTTGTATAAGACCTAAAGTAATTGTATTATTTCAAGAATTTTAATCAGCATGACAACACTATAGACCTTCGCAACTTATCTCTCTGGCTTTTAGTTTGCGAGTTCGAAGTTTTATCTAATACTTGATATCAATTACTTCAACCTATATGTTATACGTATCTCAGTCGTCATATATTGTTAAGTACCTTTATCTTATTTGATGTTGATAACTCAATCTAGTTTCCAACGTGAATATCCACCTAGGATATTTATTTCAATCATTGTACTTATTCTTTTGTAACTATTTTGTAGCGGCAATTGAAGTGCACAATATGGGAGATCACCCAACCAACCAAAGGGTCTTTCTTTGTCTGACAAGGATCCTTGTTTATCCAAAGCTATCATATTCATCCTTGTTTATCCAATTATTGTACGATCTTTCTATCACCCTTCAACAACACTTGTTTGAGAATTTTAAAAGTATATTCAATATGTATTTTACTACTCTCGTGTTTGATCCCTTAAGAGCCAATGGGTTTTACGTAAACTTGAATGCCGTAAGGCAATTTCCTTCAAAAACTCATACAACCATGCTATTTGACGAATTAGATTCCCAGAGGTTCAAACTTGACTCTAATACCATGTTGTTTTACAAGGATCTCATGTAGATGCAGTAACACTACCTTCTTGGTATGTGTGTTCAAATGCAACAATCTCTCTTTATATTGTGAATGAGATATGGATAGACATGTCCCCATATGGAACATGTCTATTCATTAATATTTAATTAATAAAACAATTTATAAATTAACTACACATACACATACACACACAAATATATATATATATATATATATATAACTTCAATTTAGTCTCTTGAGTTTATCCAACTGAAGCCACCAAACATTAACACAATTCATCCCAAACCTCTTGAAAACATCAATAGTATTTTTTACTTTATTTAAAATGATACCATCTAATTTCTACCAGACTTCCAACCCAAGGAAGTAATGTAAAATGCCCAAGTCCTTCATATCAAATTCCAAGGCTACATCCTGATACCATGTTGTTTTACAAGGATCGCATGTAGATGCAGTAACACTACCTTCTTGGTATGTGTGTTCAAATGCAGAAATCTCTCTTTATATTGTGAATGAGATATGGATAGACATGTCCCTATATGGAACATGTCTATTCATTAATATTTAATTAATATAACAATTTATAAATTAACTACACATACACACACACACACAAATATATATATATATATATATATATAACTTCAATTTAGTCTCTTGAGTTTATCCAACTAAAGCCACCAAACATTAACACAATTCATCCCAAACCTCTTGAAAACATCAATAGTATTTTTTACTTTATTTAAAATGATACCATCTGATTTCTACCAGACTTCCAACCCAAGGAAGTAATGTAAAATGCCCAAGTCCTTATATCAAATTCCGAGGCTACGTCCTTACATTAAACAAGAAGGTGATCTTCTTACATTGATTTAAAGCATTCACTGCATAACAAATATGCGGTCTAGTGTTAACCAAGTACATCATTGATCCAATTATCTATCTATAGAGAGTAGGATCTGCAAATCTTCACTCTATTGTTACTTGTTTCAATTTATGTAATTTGGTTTCCATGGGTGTAGACATCGGTCTACAATTCATCATCCCAAATCTCTTCAAAATATCCATAGTATATTTTCCTTGAGTTAAAATTATACCATCTGATTTCTATCAGACTTCTAACCCAAGGAAGTAATGTGAAATGCCCAAATCCTTCATATCAAATTTTGAGGCTAAGTCTTTCTTATATTAAATAATAAGATGATCTTCCCCTGTAATTAGCAGGTCGTCAACATATAAGATTATTAACCTATCAACTTTACTTACATTAAAATAGAGATTTGGATTTGCATCATTCTTTGAAAACCCTAGTCCCATAATATAGTTATTGACCCTTTCATACCAACCTTGGGGAACCTGTTTAAGTACATATTGGGCTTTCTTCAATTTGCACACATGTGAATCTGCATTATGAATTACAAAACTTCTTCTTCAGGTTGTTCTAAATAGACTTCTTCTTCAATGGTCCCATTTAAGAATGCAGTTTCACATCCATTTGATGGATCCTCTAGCCTTTAGCTTCTACAATAGCTATTACTGTTCTACCAAAAGTATAACAAACATGTGCAAACGTCTCTTCATAATCAATACTTTCCTTTTGTGAGAACCCTCAGCAACAAAACGTGCTTTGTGTTTATCTATATTGCTATCTGCAACATGTTTGATTTAAAAGAGCCATTTGGAAGAGACAATAGATTTCTCTTTAGGCCTTGGTACTATATCCCATACATAATTTTTCAAAATGGATTGATACTCCTCTGTCATAGTATCTTTCCATACTTATGCTTGAGAACTTTGTAACATAACTAGATTTTGAGTAAATGATTTCACTCATTAAGGCAACATAACTTGAGAATTTGTCGGGTCTCTTACTTTCTCTGAAGGTTCCTTTGGGAATTGCATAATTCCCAACTTCCTCAATCATCCTTCTAACCCAAAGTTGTATCTTTTTGTTGTTGTTATTAGGATTCTCTTCTGAAGCGGTTTGGTTTTAAATTATGGTTTCTTTTGGATATTCCCTTTGAATCTCGGAAGCAAGATCCTCCTCTATATCTTAAGGTGAATCCAAAATTTCTATCTCATTAGAGCTCTTTGCTCTCTTGAAGGCAATGTCCTCCTCAGAGATGACATATTTGCTCAATTCTATTTGTCTCTGTCCAGGTATGTATATTTTGGAAGCTTTTTAGGTTTCACTATAGCCTACAAATATCCCTTCCTTTCCAGTAGGTTCTAATCTAGACCTCTTCTCTTTAGGCATATGAATGTAGGCAAGGCAACCAAATATTCTTCAGTGACTTATGTCAGGTTCTATAGGAGCAGATGCTTCTTCAAGAGTTCTGTTATCAAGAAGTGTAGTGGGGCATCTATTTTGAATGTAGACAATTGTCCTAGAGGCTTTTGACCAAAATGAAGTTTCTATGATTTGGTCATACAAAATTGCTCTAGCAACTTTTACAATAGTTTTATTTTTCCTCTCAACAACACCATTTTGTTGGGGATTATAGGGTACAATAAACTCCCTCATAATCCCAACATTTACACAAAATTCCTTAAAAGTTTTTAGGTATATTTCTTCTCATCGTTTGATCTCAGTACTTTAATTTTCTTCCTAGAAGAATTTTCTATAAGAGCTTTGAACTCCTTAAACCTTTTAAGGATTTCCTCTGACTCTTTACACTCAAGAAAATATATCCAGGTCTTTCTAGATAAGTCATCCATAAAGATTACATAATATAAGAACTCTCCCATGGAGGTACAAACATGAGTCCACATAAGATAGAATGGACTAATTCTAATACATTTTTGGTTCTACTCAAACTATTTTATAAAATCCCCTCAGTGTTTTTCCCTTAGGTGCACCCTTCGCATGCCCTTGTATGAGTTTGATTTAGTTTGTGTAGTCCTGTTACCAATTTTCCCATTGAAGGTAGGGCATGAAAATGAATATGTCCTAATCCTTAATGTTAGACCTCATTGATTAAGAAGTCTCGTGGTTTGATTTGTCTCAGTGCAAGTTTGAATAGATATCCTTGTCTTATACCTATAGTATGAGCTTTCTTTATGGTGGAGTACTTTGGCCATGTCAAGACTTTCCCATCCTTAAAGGTAACCCTATATTTGTTGTTTTCAAGGGCAAATATGGATACTAAGTTCCTCTTAATTCCTAGTACAAATAATACCCCAATGAGTTGAATAGAGATGTTAGATTTCAATTTAATGGTGCAAGTTCCAAACCCCTTTTACTGGATGTGCAGAATCATCCCCAATCGTTACTTCTTCATCAGTTTCTTCTACCATAGTATCTAAGTGTTCTCTAAATCAAGTGATGTGCCTTGATGAGCCACTATCAATCACTCAGGTGTTAAATTTGTTTAATACTTGGCTTGATAATCTTGAGTACAAAACAAATGACATTAAATTTAGGAAACGTCTTTCCTCTTCATGAATGAACACTTTCCATGAGGATTTCTCTTTCTTTTGACTTTTGAAATTCTTCTTCTTACTTTTCTTATGAGAATCTATGTTTAAAACATGAATATTCTGATCTATAGGTTCCTATTTGTTTCCTTTCATTTCTTCTTGTAGACAATCAAATCTTAACCGATCAAATTTAGGGATTTTCGATCTTGCACTTATTCCTTAGACAAATGAATCTTGTGAAATTGGCAGGCCACATAAAGCTATAAGTGTTAACTCTTTGCTATTAGTTTAATATCCAATTGATCCCTTAGCTCAATGATTCTCATGAAGTATGCATTGATGGATTCTCCCTTATTCATGCTTATATGATTAAATTGCCTCTTTAGAGCCAGGGTTGTACCGGTGTTATTTATTTCAAATGTGCTTTCAAGGGATTTCAACATGAGGTATGCAATCTCATATTTTGCCAATATAGATACTATATGATGCCTAACTACATCTATTATAAGTTTCATCGCTTTCCCCTAAGTTAGCATGGTACCTCCCCCCTGTCCGACCAAAAAAAGTTCGAACTAGTCCACAATTCTGGTTCGGTTCAAACTTGGTTTGGGCAGGGTTCTTTTTTGCCCTACGAGTACAATCGAGTTCAAACCCAAGAGAACCAACACCAAAAAGTTCAAACCCGCAATGAACTAGGCCCTACGAACAGCTGGAAAATGCTTTTTTGGGCAAAATTGAAATGTTTTTCTAGCATCCACAACCCTAAAAGTTGTTACAAATTGTTTTTGGTGGCCTCTCATTGTCATTTTATGTTTCCAAACAAGTTATTTTGTCTTAAGAAAAAGCACATAACTTAGAATGTTAATAATTTTTCTGGTTTTCATTCCATTAGTTGAACAATGAACGTGAAACAATGATACTTGAACTTGATATTTATAATGTTTTGAATCTTTGATGTTGAAGTTGATTGAACTATATGATGGTATGATCACTGTGATTACAAGTTAAACTATTTATGGTATTTTTGTTGTTTAAATGTGCTTATGCTACTCAAATCATGTGTTGAAAGGGCCAAGAATATCGGCAAGCTTGTCTACAATCATGCATTGATCCTTAGCATAACGAGGAAATGCACACGACAAAAGGAGTTAGCTTGTCCTAGTCTCATAAGGTTTGCCTCAAATTTCCTCACACTGAAATTCTTGTTGAGATCAAGGGCAGATTTGAAGCACATGTTTGTTGAGGAGTGGAATTCCTCTTCCTTTGTTATAACCACTATTGGAATAGATATGGCAAATTGCATCTTTGATGAGGCTGATTTTTGGACGACTTTTAAAGAAATATTGGAGGTAACTTATAACAATTTAACATTTAGTATTTAGCATTTACTTGTTTACTAATTTAGTTTGTAAATTGAATTTTTTTTTTACATTTTATTCAAGTTATTGAGCTGCTCGTAGTTCTCCAACAAGTTGTTGATAGGGAGAAGCCCTCGATGGGCCACATATATGAGGGCATGGATAAGGACAAGAAGGCCATTAGATCCCAATATGCAGAAGCAAAGGAGAAGTATGGCCCCATTTGGGAGATCATTGATAGGAGATGGCACAATCAACTTCACAAGCCCATCCATGCAACAACTAATTACCTAAATTCGGCATTTCATTTTGGTCTTGACTTCAAGGTGGATGAGGAGGTTCTTACCGGACTATATACAATGATGCAGAATATTTGTAGTGATGGTAGTGCCTCAACTACAACCATTGAGCTAAATAAATTTAATAATCAAGAAGGGGCGATTTTCTCTAGCACGATGTGCATAGATGCTTGGACAGAATTACAAGCAGGTAAAAATAATATATTCTTAAGTTTATGGCTTGTAAGTTATCCATTTTATTTATTGATTTTGTAATTTAGCCTTAAATTTGTACTTACAAATGAGAATAATTGTTTATCTTTTCCTTATTTCTAATAGATGGTGTCAAATGTTTGATCCTCAACTCCAAACCTTCAACAAATTGCCATCCGTATTTTGAGTCAGCCAAGTGGCGTTTTTGGATGTGAGTGCAATAGATCCATGTTCAAGCACATCCACTCCAAAAGGCGAAATAGGTTGTCCATGGAGAGGTTGAATGATCTTGTCTCTATTCATTACAACCTCCGTCTTAGGACTAGACAGATTTTGGACATTGACTCTTCTCCGATCACTGTGGAGGAAATCGATCCAAAGTCAAAGTGGCTCACTAAGGCTACTAATTCAGCCTTCACTAAAGAGGACAATGATTGGGTTGACCAAGCAAATATAGAGGTTTGGGTTGTTGGTGTAAATAAGTATTTACTATTTACACTTTACTTAAGTTTACTTAGGTTAATGCATTATTTGATTATATTGCATTATTTATTATTCATTTAGGTGAGACACTTAGGAGTTTGTGTACTCTCATGAGTTGTCATGTTGACAACACAGAAGTACGCAACTCTAATTCAGCACATGGTGTCTACAACACTGGAGTTTGCATCATTCACTGAGTTGTCATGTAGACAACATAGTTATTCGCACTACCATTTTAGCACATGTTGTCTACAACATATTTTTGCGTGCTACACCTTCGTAGGTTTATCCTCATATCATCGCACTTACTCCCGTGCTTAACGGAGGATAACCCATATATGGTGGACATGTATCTGGTTGTATGACTTATCATGTTGTTGACTTCTATGTATTCCAGAAGCTTTCCAGAGGACTTTATATATAAGCACTCCTAGTGTACATTTATCATTCGTGTATATGGGAAGCTTATCACAAGAAGCATCATAACCTACTACCTTGAGGTATGTGAATTGGGGATAGTGGATAACATAGCCAACATAGATGCCAATTAACTCAATTGTGTTTGGAGACAACCTTTGCCCTAAATCCTCTTGTTACTTCCAAGCTATTTGTATAGTGAACACATCATTCACTCTTGTATTTTTAGCATAACTTTAATGCATTGTAGTCATGGATAAATACAAAAAAATTGAATATCGTCATCAAACACCTTCACATGGTAGAGTTAGGACTAGTATCTTGTACAGACTAGGATACACAAACACATATATAGTGGGTAAAAACACAATCAATTGTCACACTTTTATAAAGGAAAAGGTCAACAACAGTAAAACTGATACACTTCAATGACCAAAATGTCATATTTATATTAGGAATTTCAAGATGATGTAAACTAATGAAGTAAAATAGATACACTTCAATGTCCAAAATGTCATATTTCTATTAGGAATTCCAAGATGATATAAACCGATGAAATATGTTTTTGAAATTAAAAGCGACCAAAAACAAGGGGGTCGGCCCTTAACAGTCAAAAGGCTAGTAACCAGCACATTACCAGCAAGTAACAAAAACAGACAAATAGAATAGGAGTACCAGCAGGCAAAGACTTAAACCATAGACCAAAAAGCTAGAACCAGAAAGGAAACAACCTAGCTACTAACCACATAGTCCATAAAGGCACCCAAGCCTAATAAAAACTTAAATACAGCTGAATACCAGCAAAACCATAACTACCAAAAAAGTATATAAAGTCTTTGGATCCTTAGATCCCCATAACTAAACAGAACTAAAAAAGACTTAGATTTCTTTTTTCGCTTTTCCCCTTGCATGAAGTAGAATCTGGGCCCAGTCATTGGCAAGAAACTTGAAGAGTAATTTGTTGTCCTCCATGTCCAAGCCAGCTTCCTCCTTCTCTTGTGCCAGCAATTAGAGAGTAGTTGCAGCAACATGAGTAACTTTAAGTCCAAACTTGGAGAAGGTGAAAAACCCCTCCTCCAAAGCTTTGACCCTTTCCTCCAGGTTCATGTAATGCTCCTCCACCGCCTCAGTCTCCTCTTTATGCTCCTCGACCTTCTTTGTAGCAACCTCCTTCATTTTCTGTCCCTGTGGTTTATCCTGCAGCACCCGTGGGTTAGAGAAAATCTTCAAATTTTCCTTAACAGGGCAAGAAATGGTAATTGGGGAATTATCCTTTTTGCTCATCTCATCACAAAAAGTAATAGGTTTAAGTGAGAAGCTGGCTGAAACATGGGTTGTCTCAGTATTCCTTTCTTTGTCGTCCGACACTTGAGTTTGAGTATCATCCATCAAAATGTTCCCAGAATTGAAACTTTTTTCCCCCTCCTCATTACCTTCATCCTTTTTGGAGTTGGAAATATTTTCCTCCTCCCTTCTGTCACTGTTATTGCTTGAGCTATCTTCTTCAACTTCCTCAACAGGGTATCTGATGGACTTCTGCTTAACCCTAGCCTGGGACTGAGCTAACCTACCAGACCTTCTTCTTGCTTTTTCCCCAATATCCTCACCAAAATCCTCTCCAACAACCTCAACCACCTTTTCAACTTTAATTTTCTTGTTTCCCTTTTGTTCTAGGGCTATGTCAGGTTTTTTCTTTTTCTTAGTATCCTTGCTAGGAGATGGCCTAGGAGTATGGATTTTCGTCCCCGTATTGGAGCTCGGGGGGGAAATCGGACTATGGCGGGTGTTTTCCACTACAACCAATCTAGGGGGACACAAAGCTAAGTGGAACTGATACAGACGGAAAATTAACCCCTGATGAATAATGGTGAAGTTTAAGCCTTTATTCTTTTTTTCCCTAATATCATTAACCATATCCTCGAGCGAATGCAGAAAGAAAAACGGTATGGAAATGAAATCCCTATTTCTAAAGTGATTCAACAAAGGAAAATAATAATAATAGCACACTCCAAACCTGCCTTCCAGTGTGAGATACTTCATCAGGACCAGACACACATCATCCCAGGGCTCAGGTAACTTATCCCTTTTAAACCCTTCTCTGTAGCGAATCGGCTCCTCATTCTCCACAAAGAAGTTATTCATGCTAGCCTCATCCGAGACTTTAGTGACTTTCTTCCATTTTTTGCCCTTCACTCTGAGTCATGTTGCCATGGCAATTACGTCCTCCGTGACCTGAAATGTAATGTCGTTGTAACCTTTCTATCGTTCCAATTATTCACAAATTGTAACGCACAATTTTCATCATACCCAGCCATGGACATCATATAGGGCAAAAAACCCCCTTCTTTCAGAAGATACCACGTCACCATCCTGTCCTTGAAGTTCTCTAATCTCGTTGGTTCCAACCGATTCAAATCACCTCCCATTTCAATTCCTCCACTATCCGGCCTCTCTTCCTCCGAAATACGCATCAAAACTTTATCACTTTCAAATTCTCTGTGGCTACTCTCTTGCTTAAATCCTTTGAGAGAATAGGGATCAAAATTACAGACCCGTGTATGATGTGCTCTAGAATCCCATAACATTTTATTATGAGATTCGTGGGTATTAAAAAACCTACTTTTCTCTCCCCGTCGATTTCTGACATCCCAATCCATAATATCTATCGTACTTCCTTTTGGAGAGCGATTCGAAGCTTGCAACGAGTTTCCATAATTACGAAAAGACAATTTCCTTAATTCGTAATTACTCCACTTGTCATTTGTACAGCCACGTCTGTCTCTTATTTCCAAAACGCTAAAGTTTAATTTAGCGACAAAGTTTTCCATCTTGCCAAATTTGGCCTTACTTTTAAATTTAGTGATCACCATTTTGAATTTTGCCTCCTTTTTCCTTGGATATCAACATCCTTAGATTTTCGTTGATATCAACTAAATTTTCCCAGTACGTGATTGCCCTAACGTTAAACCCCATGGCAGCCGCAACGTCTGCCACTTGATTACCCTCCCGATAGATATGCTGCAGGTGGACCATTCTCATTTCCTCCAATATATTTTTAATATCCAGGATGATATTTCTAATCTTCCATCCCAATTTTGCCTCCCCCTTTACCCAATCGATCACTAGGTTGGAGTCCCCTTCTATCGTTAACTCTAAAATGTTTCTTTCCCTAGAGAGTTGAAGACCCCATAATAACGCCATAGCTTCTGCCACATTATTGCTACCAATCCCCACTTGGCTTGCATAAACCAATAGCACATCACCATTCCTATCTCTCAGCACACCTCCAGTCGCTCCCTGTCCTCCTTTCGCAGCTCCGTCAAAATTCAATTTATACTTTGTGAAGGTGGGTGGTCTCCATATTGTCTGTTGTCTCCTCCTCCTAGCGAAGTTATCAAATAGGAAGAAATCCTCTTGATAACCCCAATTCTCAGCCACAATGCCTTCAAGTCTTCTGGGTTCCTCCTTTGGCATCTTGTATTTAGCTACCCTTAGATTTTCCTTCAACAATTTGTTCATCACTCCAAAAACCACTTCAACCGTCCTATTTTCCTCCCTGAATATCCTGTTATTCCTTTCTTTCCATATGTGCCAGAATACATATGGTGGGATAATCTTCCATAAAAGGATTAGTCTTGGATGATGGAATGGCCAATCCCAATTATCCACAAACTGTCCCAAGTTATCTTTCATGACCCAAGCCACCCCCAATCTTTCCCAAACCTTAGTCCAGATGTCAATTGCAAACCGACATTCAATGAAAAGGTGGTAAATACTTTCTTCCTTTTGTTCACAAAGGCAGCAATGGTTTATTATGTAGAATCCCCTTTTTTTCAAATTATCAATTGTTAAAAATTTTCCATGTTGAATCGTCCACCAAAAGAAATTAATCTTAGGTATAAGGTTACTGATCCATACCTTGCTCCACGTAGTTGGGCATAGTTCCTTATTGAACATTAAGGTATAAGCAGATTTGACAGTGAAGTTCCCATTCGGAGTTAAAATCCCAAGCCATGATATCCTCCTGTAGCAATAATGGGAGTCTCTGTTCCTTTATTAGTTCTTCCAGTTCCTTTATGAGAATAACTATCTCCCGCGGATAGTCCTCCTTATACAGCTTCTTCCATCTCCTCCCCTGATCAATGTAATCTCCCACTTTAACCCCTACGTCCTCCTTAAGGAGTTCCATTACACTACTATATTTACTAAGGCCAGCGGTTTCCCATCCGTCCACCTGTCTTCCCAAAACCTTATATTGAAGCCATTGCCCACAATCTACCTCAATCCTTCTCTTAGCAGCGCTCTATTTCTAACAATGTTCTGCTAGATCTTTGAACCTCCCAAGGAGGTCATTATTATATAGGTTCCACCGAAAGGAGGTATTTGACAAATATTTAGCTTTCATTATATTTCCCCATCCCGTGTTTCCTTCTGCCAGTCTCCATCCATTATATTTAAACTGATGAAATATGTTAAATAGTATGAAGATTATGAATATTATTTTTTTTTTAATATTGAAAAAGAATTGACATGTTTTAAAAAAAAATAAAGTTGATTTTTCTATTGCTGGAAAATCCAAAAAATCAGGGGTTTTACTTGCCACCACAAAACTATATGCCAAAAATATTTTTTTGGTCTAAATTTAAAATATATGTTAGAAGACATGTATAGCTAGTGTAGGAAAAAAAAGATTCATTTTCAAGCTATATTTTGTGATTTATAGTTTTTCAAAGTCAAACTTGTTAGAAATTGATAGCTTTCATCTCCCACCATTGTTCCCCTATGAAATCTATATCAAACACAAAACAAATTATATATTCTTGAAGATGACTCTCTCCTCTAGTTGAACATATAAATTTTATATTTTTTTTTGATACAATTTAGTATTTTTATTTTATTTATGAATCTACCTCTTTTAAAAACTTAGCATACCTACTTTCATTATTTAATAAATTAAACGTTATTTTTCTAGTCCAACTTGTATAAAAATTATATGGTCAGATTTGTGATTAAGAGATCTAAAAAATTGTATTTTTGGTTTTATATGTTTGTCAACTTTTAATGGGAGAATTAGGCCTTAAAGTCCATGATTTAAATAAAATACATATTTGGTTGATGTGGCAGCCACATGGGAAGCCATGTCAGGGTACTTCACCGAGCACCCCTCGGTTGAGCGTATGAAAAATTGGCCCAGCCCCACACGGTCACATTGGTGATAGAAGCTCATAAAAAAGAAAGATGAAAATTGTCATTTTGAAAGCAAATTAATCCAATAATTTGCTTTTAATTTTTGTTTGGCTACTTAATTGGTGCTTTGGGATGAGCTAGTGAAAAATCAAATTTGTTTTTGAAGCATATTGAAGCAATTTATTTAAATATTTGAAACGTAATGGGAAGTCAAAGAAAAAAACAAGGAAATACAATCGAAAGAGGGATGACAAAATGAAAGGATGAACAAAACATGCTTGACAAGTTGTTGAAGATGAAGAGGTGCCTATTAATGTTGAAGAGAATACAAGTCAATATCATGAAGATGTTTGTGCTAGTAATCAAAATGTTTTTTTTGGCTTGGAAGATTTGACGAAATTGAATGAAGATTCTCTTTTAATCTAGTTTCATCCAAAGACATGGTACCTAATAGCACAATCAAATTGTATCTTAGAAAATTGTGAGAATAAGTCTTTGATAGGAAAAGCACAATTATTTGTTAGATTATTCAAAAAAGGAGAAATTACACCACTTCTGGAGTTGTTGGGTGTCAACAATAAGAAAACCTCAAGAAGTCAAGTAAAAGAAACAATACTTGAAAATGTGTTTGATGCTTTGAACGATGTCAAGAGTAAACGTCAAGGAGTTGATTCAACTAATGCACATAGAGAATTGATGAATATGATTTCTAGCAAGAGGTTGACATGTAAAAGACAAGTTCAAGCAATTTATGGTTTATTAAATGTTTCAAGAAGAACGGTTCAAAAGTATATTCAAAGGAGAAACATGTTAGATGAAAATAATGAAAACAATTGGGTCAGCAATTGTATACTTCCTAAAAAATATAGAATTTTTGAAGATGTAAGAAGACGTATCGTTTAATACTGGACAAGTCACTCTCATGTTTCATCTAATAGAAGGGGTGTTATACAAATAAGATGTGAAGAGATCGATATAAATAGTTCACATCCAAGACATTTTGTTGATATGACACAAGTGAGTTGTTTGATGTATTCAAAAAAGAATTTCCGTAGGTCAAAGAAAGTTTGAGATGTTGCACCCTTCCTTCGTACGCATAAATAAGGTTCATGATACTTGTTGTTGCTCAAATCATTTTGAGTTTCATCTATATTTTCAATCATTTAAAAATTTCATGGCAAAAGTTAATACAAATATGGTTGTCCCTAGAAGTAAGACACAAATTGTGAAGTCCATTCTATGTGGTAAATCATATGATCCAGATGATTTCAACGTCTAGTGTATAAAAGGTGAATGCATTCATTGTGGACATTTTGGAAAAATTTCATTTCACTACTAAGAATATTAATGTTACAAAGTTAGTTGTGTGGAAGAGGTTTGAATATGAGACATACAAAACAAAGACTGGACAGGAATTTTAAAAAATTGTATTAAAGGAGAGTGGATTGCCCTACCTTGAGTTTATGAGTAGATTTAGTACTATGATTTATCCACATATTAAATATTGTCATGATGCATGATGGTAAGACAAACAATTTCGTGAATCTAAAAATTCTTTCCCACCTGGTTATATTCTTTCAATTGTAGATTTTTTTGAGAACTACACATTTTCCCCTCAATCGCAGCTTCAAGCACAATATTTTCATTCTAACTGTTGGTGTAAATAAGTATTTACTATTTATACTTTACTTAAGTTTACTTAGGTTAATGCATTATTTTATTATTTGTTTAGGTGAGACACTTAGGAGTTTGTGTACTCTCATGAGTTGTCATGTTGACAACACAGAAGTATGCAACACTAATTCAGCACATGGTGTCTACAACACTAGAGTTTGCATCATTCACTAAGTTGTCATGTAGACAACACAATTATTCGCACTCCCATTTTAGCACATGTTGTCTACAACATATTTTCGCGTGCTACACCTTTGTAGGCTTATCCTCACATCATCACACTTACTCCCGTGCTTAATGGAGGATAACCCATATCTAGTGGACATGTGCCTGGTCGTATGACTTATCATGTTGTTAACTTCTATGCATTCTAGAAACTTTCTAAAGGACTTTATATACAGGCACTCCTAGTGTACTTTCACAATCTATATTGAATGAATATATCATCATTCTGATCATACTCTTTCTGGTCTACTGTTGTGCTTGTGTTTGAGTTTCTTAGTCTTGAGTGAATTTTTCCCTAAGGCAAATTCTTACATGGTATTAGAGCTCGAAGAGATTCTCTACACATAGTCGTTCAAGACTATTGTTGCTTCAGCATCTCGACAATCTGCAGAAATCAAAAGCATCTAGAGCCAAATTGGACCTCGCCATTGTGTCTGAAACGTTGATTTGGTGAAGATTGGCTATAAATTTTCCTATGCTAGGCTAAAATCGATCGTGAGGCAAAAAAAAATTTGCAAATCAACACCCGAAGGCCCCGATTTGCAAACTGGGTATGATCTATTCGATCTGCACATTTCAATTGTTTCAGATCTGCATTTAATTTATTCTCTGCATTTTTTTTCCAATTTGTGGGTATTTTCAAAAAAAAAATTTGCCCAGTCGGGCTAACAAAGAATTTTTTTTTTTTTGCAGAACCGGACAATCACACCCCAACCCTACAATTTGGGAGAATATCCCTTAATCGGTGGGCATCTATTTATTCGGCATCAAATTGAACAAACTGGTGGACAAAGCATAATCCAGCCGATACTCACCGAAATCCGGGCACCGCTCGCAAATCACCACCGACGGTCCGTTTGCACTCACCATCCTATCCACGGCCTAGCACATTTAAACAACGAAGAGTTCATTCATCCCATCAATGTGGGATCTTTGTTATGTACTCCCGGCGCCATGAACCATAAACTCCGACACAATTTGGTTTTTCTGTCATTCATTTTCCGTCTCCGACAAGATCAATTCCGCCGTTCATTGCAGACATGTGGCGAAATACAGACCCGCCACGCGGCAGAAATTTGCTAGTTGTGTAGTGACCTCAAGACACGTGACGCTTTTGCCCATTCCGACCTGCGGCCACGTCCTTGACATGCGGACCAATCCGCTGTAGACACATCAGCCCACCTCTGAATTAGCGACCACGTCAACTATCCACTCTACATCCACGTGGCAGTCGTACCTTGCACAATCAGCGCCATTCGTACGTCAAATAAGCAGTACACGTCAACCTTTTCCGTACAATTTCGTACAGGGGACATCATCCTCTGTACTGTTGACATTAGCAATGATGTCATCACAAGGCTCGGGTACGCGGACGACATTAGTTCCTAAGCCTAAATTTGACGGTCGTCTGACCGTCATTTAGGGGCAAAATAGAACTATTGCTACAACTGTATGGCCATCAAATTTAACCCTGTCTTTTGCTGATCCAACCCCTCTTCAGATTGATTTTTGATTTTGTAGTCCGACTTTACGAGGCCATATCTCAGTCATCTGGACTACAAATCAGGTGCGATTTTTTTTTTTTTTTTGGTAGAATTTCCTAAACTTTTTAGTGGTGCAGCTCTTTTTTGGTTTTGGTGCATGGGTTTGTCAAAAATTGCGTCTTTTGGCGACTATACCTGTCCAATCCTGCATTTGCAACTTCAATTTCTCCGTACGGGCTCATCTGAACACAGAAACAAGTTCCATTTTTTTTGAAAGTGCATTATTTTTCATCTACTTTCTAGATCTGCAATTAGATTATAGGGTTGTGTGGACAAAAGTGTCACTTTGAGAATTAGGTCCTTTTCTGCATTGTAATACTTTGATATATCTTTAGAATTGTTGTATATCCGAGATACATTGTAATGTTCCAGTTTTGAACTCCATAAGGAGGTTGTAAAAGGAAAAATCAGAAGTCCACTAAGGCCAAAATTAGCAAGTGGCCATTGTAATTGCACTACATATAAAGTGCTAAAGCATCTTTTTTGGGGGGATTTCTTGATTTAGTGAAAAAGGGGGTGTTCTTGGTGTCGTGTTCCTCTTCTCTGCAATTTTTTCATTTTCTACATGATGGAAAATTTTAAGTTTCCAAAATTAACTCCACATAACTATGCTACATGGTCCATTAAAATGTGGTGTCATTTAATGCATAAAGCAGTTTCTCAATATGTAGATGGTACGCTTCCTAAACCAACAAGTGATCAAGTATCTACTAGTGTAATCACTGATTGGCAAACAATGGATAAGAAAGCCCTAGGTGATATTTGTTTGAGGAAGATGTTTTCAAAATTGAAGATGCGCTTGTCTCCTTAGATACTAAGACATTTGATTCCATACAGGATTTTATCATAAAGGTGAATGAATTAAGGACAAAGCTTAATGATTGTGGGAGTCCTATTAAAGATGACAGGTTGATTTATCTCATTCATAACAACCTACCATCAGAGTACTCCACATTTGTTTCTACTAATAACACCTCAAAGACTACATTAGGGTCTGCCTATCAGAAAGTCTCTTTTGATGATTATGTTGACCTGTTGGATAAAGAAAAAAGGAAGTTGAAATCAATTCGGATTCTCAATTCGCCAAAGTCTAAGGCATTGGTAGCCAATAATGAGGGTTCTCAAAATTCAGTTGGTCAATCTTCAAATAAAGGAAAGGGTAAGAATAAGAAATGGAAGAATAACAAATCAGAGGATGCAGAAAAGACAACAACCCAATCAAATCAACAAGGCAAGTCTTCAAATAAGAAGAGAGACAATAATAAGGACAAGAAAAAGTGTGCTTATTGCAAGAAATTGGGTCATGAAGAACATGATTGTTATCATAAAAAGATTGATGAGTTGACCAACATCATGAAGAAACATAATGTTCCACTGCCTAATGCTTAAGGAGAAAGGATCTTCTTCAGATTCAAAGGGCAAAGGGCAAGCACTCATGGCAAATTCAAATTCTTCAAAGGAATAGATTCTTGACTCAAGTGTCTCATATCTTATGGGTTCTTCCAAAGGAGATTTTGCTTCATTGAAGCAGTTGAAGGTATCACACATCTTTGTGGGAGATGATACAAAAATGGAAGTTGAAGGGAAAGGAAACGTGGAGATGGAAAATGGAGAGTTTAAAGATGTTCTCTACGTTCCAAACCTAAGTTCTAATCTCTTCTCAATTTACCAAATCACTCACCTTGGAGATGGTCATAAAGTTGAGTTCCTTCCTGACTCAATAAATGTGCACAGTCTAAAAGATGATCCAGTGGTTGCAATGGGGAAAGTTAATCATGACAAAAGGTTGTATTCTTTCTCCCACTTTGTGCCCAAGTCTCCTTCACAAGCCTTGTTGACTCAATCCAATTCTCAAATCCTATGGCATGAGCGGTTTGGTCATCTTGCCTTCCACTATCTTCAGCAACTTTGCTCAAACAAAATGGTCAAAGGTCTACCTACAATCAACTTTTCCCAAGGTGAACGTTCAACAGGTTCAGTGGATATGCATCTAGAGGAGAAGTTACATAAAGGGAAGTCTTCAAGAGCACCAATTTTTCTTCAATTGGTTCACATGGTTTTAGCAGGTCCTTTTGCAGTGACATCAGTCAACCAGGGTTCCTACATACTTTCATTGATGACTTTTCACGGTATACTTGGGTCTACTTTCTTCATCACAAGAATGAAGTGTTGGACAAGTTTCTAGCCTTCAAGACTCATGTTGAACAGAAATCGAAGAAAGTCATCAAAGTTCTAAGGATGGACAATGAAAGCAGATATGTCAACAAGAGACTTAAAGACTTTTGCAAACTTGAGGGTATTGCTCTTCAGAATCCATCAGCATTCAATCGCACAAGACAGATGTTGCAACATTGAGGATCTGAACTCTTAAGTCCATGGCAAGTTGCATGATACAAGCCAAGTCTCTAGATCCATCACTTGAAATCGAAGCAATCAGCAGTACCAATCACATACTTAATAGGTCTCCTCATCCTGCCTTGGATAGAAAGACTCCTTTTGAGGTGTGGTGCAGCAGAAAACCAATTGTGACACACTTTAGAGTCTTCGATTGTCCAGCATGGGCAAACATATCTCCAGGGGATGCAAGGCACCACCACCTAGGCATTGTACTTTCATTGGATATGAAGACAATGTTAAGGCATATAGACTTATGGATCCTAAGACACATGAGATTTTTGTGAAGAAGGATGTAAACTTTGAGGAAAGTTCACCCAACTTATCCTCTAATCCTCTCCGCACATCATACATTGTGGAAACTAATAGTGACACCAGCGATAGTGCTTCAATAGATTCAGAGACGTGGAGTTCTATCGACAGTTGCAGTGAGAGGTCACGGCATCAGCACATTCCACATGCATATATTGCCACAATGACAGGTCCAACAATACACCCAATCTTCCAGCTCCAGAACTAGAGGATGACTACATAGCAGATATTTCAAGTTTGTTTGTGGAGTCATACATAGCGGATTTGGGGGACATCATTGATGATATACATCTTCTCTTTGATGGAGAAGGTCCTTCTACAATTGTTGTGAGGGCTCACTCTAACCCTCATGTCCATTCTATACATGATCGATCTTCACAAGTTGATGTGATTGTGGATACTTATGTACAGCAACTGCAGGAGGTTTCTTTATCAGTTGAGGAGACAGTACATTCTTTGGGACAAGTTCTACATTCATCCTTGACAAGGGCAGTTGAACAGGTTTCAGAGGCATCAATGATCATTGGGATTCTTTCCACGGATAGCGGAAGCATCTCACTTGTGCCTATGGTATTGTTTCTTCCAAAGGGGAGGAACACTATTTTGTAGTCTTGGATCAGCTTCTACATCAGAGCAGCTATCAGTGATCGACACTTCATTTGGGGGGGCAGACTACCTTGTCTCTCTTGTGGAGGGGAATTTTTCCTCTTTTGGGATAGTGTTCTTCTTACATTTCTCTATTGTATATACTTGATGTATGTCATAATGGGAGGGTCTTGATTACTCCATCCATCCATGCATCTATTTTTTTCATCTCTCTTTTTGGGGGAGGGTTTTTCCCATGAGGTTTTCCCTATTTCTCCGCTTTATGAGAGATTGCATTTCATTACGTACATGGGTACCTAACATGGCCTAATAGTCGAGACCCATCATGCATTGCATCCTAGATTTTGTGAACTTAAGCACATTCCCCTAAGTTGCACTTAAGGGGGGGTGTTAGTGTAAATAAGTATTTAGTATTTACACTTTACTTAAGTTTACTTAGGTTAATGCATTATTTTATTATTTATTTAGGTGAGACACTTAGGAGTTTGTTTACTCTCATGAGTTGTCATGTTGACAACACAGAAGTATGCAACTCTAATTCAGCACATGGTGTCTACAACACTGGAGTTTGCATCACTCACTGAATTGTCATGTAGACAAAACAATTATTCGCACTCCCATTTTAGCACATTTTGTCTACAACATATTTTTGCGTGCTACACCTTTGTAGGCTTATCCTCACATCATCACACTTACTCCTGTGCTTAATGGAAGATAATCCATATATGGTGGACATGTGCCTGATTGTATGACTTATCATGTTGTTGCCTTCTATGCATTCTAAAAGTTTTCCAGAGGCCTTTATATACAGACACTCCTAGTGTACTTTCACAATCCACATTGAATGAATATATCATCATTCTGATCATACTCTTTCTAGTCTACTGTTGTGCTTGTGTTTGAGTTCCTTGGTCTCGGGTGAATTTTGCCCTAAGGCAAATTCTTACAGGGGTTGTGGCTATGGCAGAGGACGATAGACTATGTTCCGGTAGACATACACACAGATGCACAATCACATGTCATGTTGATGTTGATGACAAGTCCACCTAATATGTGGGGGCTATGGCTACTCAGTCTTCTAGGACCTACCTTAGACACCTTTGTAGCGAGCAGACTGAATACTAAAAGGCTGAGGTCAAGCTTGAGGATGAGGATGAGGCTTGAGCTAGAGATTGAGCAGATAGACTTGTCTTTTGTTTACAATGTTACTATTTACACTTTACACTTACACATACATTTCATAGATCTTACATACATTTATGATTTGGTGTCATCGGTTTATGGATCTTATATACATTTATAATTCCATATATTTATGTCATATGATCCTATGTTTTCTATTTACTTCAGTTACAATTTACATTTTACGTATGTGATGGATTTGTCATTTATGTTCCTTATTTATGTATGCTAACTTCTATTTAGTGTTTCTAAGTTATATTCAATAAATGGTGCATGAAATAAGTTTTAAATCGTTAAAATCTCTAAATTTCAAGAGTTTTTTTCATTTTGTCAAGTCATAGCTAAGTCACGAGTCGAGATAGCCTTGCTGACTATATATTCAATATAATTATTTCATTCAATACACTGGATACACCAAATATTTGAACAATAAAAGCATATAAAAAAATCAAAATCAACCAAGATTTGCAACCTAGAACCCTCAAATAAGTTTTAAAAAGGTCATACCATAAGCTTTGCCACCATGTAAGAGTTGGTGTAGAGTGTTGTTGTGGGGTTTCACACCATCGCCCCAGTGCAAATGGGGACCCCCTTTTTCTCTCTTGGTCTTGTCCTTTTGGCTTTAGTTCTTGGTAGTCTTGGGCTCGGTCTTCTAAGGTCCCCTCTTTCGAATGAGAATTGGTAAAATTGGCCAAGTTTGGAAAGTGTTGTCCATGTGGCTCCCAGAATGGACATTGTTTACTTGTTTGAGAAATGAATGTCTTGACATACTATTTTTAGCTAGTCTATTTTTAGTAAGTCTATTTATAGTAAATTTCATTGTCTCCTAGATTGACCTTGTTTTCACTTTGGAACTACTTATTATTTTTAGAAAGCCTATTTATAGTAAAATTTCACTGCCTCTCATATTGACCTTATTTTGACTTTGGAAAAACTTACTATTTTTAGAAAGTCTATTTTTAGTAAATTTCACTGCCTCTCGGATTAACCTTATTTTGACTTTGAGACAACTTTACTATTTTTAAAAAGTCTATTTTTGGCAAGTCTTATGTGGCAACAAGTGAGCTCTAGTTGATAAAAAGCCAAAAGGGTATCTGCTTCTATATCCAAAAGAATGAGCAAGCAAGACAGTCAATCAAAAATGGTGAAGTCTGGAATCACCCTTGAAATATCCAAAAGTGGAAATGCATGAAAACACCAAGAAAAATGGTTCTCATGGAATTCTTCTATCATGGACAAAATCCATGACCACTAAAAAAATCATGCCTTGGAGCAAAATGGTTGTTACGGAATTATTTCATCATAGACAAAGTCAATGACCACTCAAAAAATCCTGCCCTAGAGAAAAATGGTTGTTGCAGAATTCTTCCATCATGAACAAAATCCATGGTCACTCAAAAAATCTCCCTGGGAGAAAAATGGTTGTTGCGGAACTCTTCAATCATGGACAAAATCCATGACCACTCAAAATTTCTACTGGCAAGAAAACTAGAAATCTTGGAAAGTGTTGAAATTTCTCCTTCATGGAAGGAAAAACAACTAAGTGTTTGAAAATTTCTCCTTCATGGAAGAAAAAACGACCAAGTGTTGAAATTTCTCCTTCATGGAAGGAAAAACGATTGTGGTAGAAAGTTTCTCCTTTGTGGACAAAAAAATGGCGTAGTGTTCGAACATTTCTTCTCCATGGAAGAAAAAATGGCTAAGTTTCGGAAAATTTCACCTTCATGGAAGAGAAAAATGGCTAAGTGTTTGAAATTTCTCCTTCATGGAAAAATAAAAAATGATTAAGTGTTGGAATGTTTCTCCTCCAGATCTCAAATTTTACCCTCTTTAAGTGTGCACCCATGACTGGAAAAATGATTGATGATGATAAACAAAAAGAGGAGGAATTCTTCAAAAACATAAGAAAAGGCGTTACAAAGTGATTTTAAAGCATTGGAAGAGAAATGTGAGAAGAGAGAGAGAGAGAGAGAGAGAGAGAGAGAGAGAGAGAGAGAACTTTTGGAGGAAGAAAATATTTTTCTAGAGAGAGAATATGTGATAACTCTATATGTTTCATGTTGAATTTATTGCACGATTCTTATATTGCTTATTTCTATTTTGTAGGAGGAAAAAAATCTAGTTCTAGAAATTCAAGAAAGACGCTCAAGTCCCATATTCTAGTCCTAGCATCAATGAAATTCAAGTATCAAGTGATACAGTCCCAAGCGTTCAAAGTTCAAAGATCAAAGTTCAAATCCAAAAATTTAAGAACATGGCAAAGGAAGTTCAATATGAGGAAGTTCTAAAGTGACATAATCATCAACAAGGGATTCCAATCCATTTCATGGAGATAAATTTCTAAGCATGTACATGGACGACGAAAATGTTTGAGGAGAGATTTCCAAAAAAAGTAAGTCAAAGTTGGATCTTAGTTACAAAATGACGCATTTGGAAAGGACCTGAGCTTATCTAGCATCCATCATGATTTCATGGAATCTAATTATCTTTCATGAAGAGTTAAGGTCTCCAAGTCAAACTTCTATGCATTCAAAGAATGGAATCAAGAATAATATATTCAAGGAAGACTAAGCATTTATTCAGTAATGGACATGCATAGTGAACATTTATTGCACCCCACTCTGTTTCTGTGTAAGCATGAATAGTGGGCATTTATTACCCACCATGATAGTGGATCTCTTATTACATTAATGTAGATTCATTTTCTTTGCCCTAACCCTAATTAGGGCTGATGTGGCACGATCTGGGCCATCGATTATTGTGATCATCCGAGTCATCTGTTGTAATCGAGGACCTATATAAAGGCCTCACTTCTCATTTGTAATGGGAGGATTTTCTAAGATTATTGCTATGAGCTATTGAGATAATAGAGTTTCCATTGAAGCTTGGTGAATACTTGATGTGTCTTAGTGCTTGCTTGTTCTCTTAAATTCCCTCACTTAGATTAAGTTTAGTTCATTTAAAGTGTTGTGATTGCAATGGAGAATATGATGGTGTATTGATGGATTCTTTTGGTTCATACTTTTTGACATTTTAGTGATTCTAAATCGTTGTACAACTATTTGTTGTTCCCACTTCTCTTAGAAATAGATTAAAATCTCTAAACCCTATCCCATTTCATTTTGGCATATTTCGTGAAAATCCAACAAAAGTACTTCATTGCAAAACCTCTAGATAGCTCCCACATCCAATATTGCTTGAAATGAATCTAAGTAAACATGTAAGGCCCCTTGTGATCATCAGCAATCCACATCAGCCACCAAGATTATCCACAGTCAAGACCTGACATTGAAGGAACCTTGGAGTCATTGTATGATCTTCTAGCAATCCTAGCATACACGAGACTTTGTTCAAGAGAGGATAAGATATTTCAGTATTTTGTTCTACTGTTCAACGAGTGTCCTATACCATGTAAAATTGGTGAACCAAATTAACAAAGGATCTAGGCATTTCACGAAAGCACAAGCACGATTGGTTATGAAAGAATAATAATATTCTATCAAATAATGCAAATCAATGTGATAAGATCACAAGACAACTAAGATTTCTAGAAAGATTCCTAGGACCTATATGTACTCTCAAGTAAGCTTATGTAACAAATTTGATTAGAACCTTGTTGATGACCTAACTACTAAACCCCCCCGTTACACCATGGCAAGCAAAAATGAAAGTTCAGCCTTTTGTAATGCTATTTAATTTTTGTAATGCTATTAATCTTTTGCAAAAGAAAATGAGCTTAAATGAGTTTGTTTTGGTGTTTGAAATGCTTAGATTGTACTTTTAGGGTTAGAAATTCACTTTTGAGGTACCAAGTCAAAATGAGAGAGGAAAAAAGCAAAGAACATAATGATTGCACTAAAATTGATGAGTTCATCTTGTGGTCGACTCAATTTCCCTAGATTCTCCCCCTACTTGCCAAAGTTTGTGCCAAGTGGACGCACCTCGGTAGCATTGCCCCCTAACCAACTCTGCAAATAGACCAAACCAAAACCAAATCCAACCAATCCCTTCACAAATCCAATAACACAAATTTTAGAAGTTAAGAAGCAAACTTTGACAAAGGAAAGAAGGGACCTTAAACAAGAAATAACAAAACTAGAAAGGTACTTTGATAACTTGTCCCCAAAGAAAACTTCAAGCAAGTAGTGAGAAGCTGCTGAGAATAGGAGTTGATGATGCTTGGGTGCCTGGAAACTTTCTAGGAAAATATTTAGCGAAGAGAAGAGTGAGAATTACTTGAAAAATGGTTTTGAGCGTATAATATTTGTGCATATACCAAGGCTTGGAACTACAACTGGGGGCATTTAATGAAGTGATTGTCCTAAATCTCTAGTTATGTTGTTCAAGAATTGTTGCATTGACAAATATGTTGTTTATCTCTCCTCCCTTGTTTGCTTGTTTCTAGATATTTGATGAGATTAGGGAGACTGGCTAACATTTTGTGTATAGATTAGTCTCTTGGACTTGATAGTTAAACTTAAGAAGAATGAGAGAGTCAACAGGTCTTATTTACTTTAGTTGTCTTATTGTGTGGAAGGTTCATTAGTATTCTGGTAGTACACTGTACTACAATGATCTGTGATCAGATCTCAAAACTAATGAGAAAAATCCATACTTCAAACTTCATGGTGTACACTTTTGTTTATTTTCACTCTCTATTGAATCAAGATCGCATTAAATGTCAAATCAGGCATTTCCCTTATTTCTTCTTTTAATATCTCTCCATTTGTTGGGTTCCCAACATATTCCGAACTTATCTCCCAATAATACATTAAAAAATTTAAAATATTTTAGTCCTTTGGTGTGCTAAGAAATTGATATGTAAGAGATATTTTCGACAACAAATCATATTTTGATATGGCTATCAGGATTCAACCGTGTATTTTATTGAGTCGAACTCATTGACCCATGCTTCATGAGAAGTGGTTCACACAAATTCCCAAGAAAGATATATTATTCTACAATTCTAGCTAGGACCAGACATAGCAAATAAGCACATTGCATTCCATTTATGCCAATGGTTTTCTTTTAACCAAGTGAGGTCACCCATTGGCAAGAAATGATGATAGCAATCAGTCAATGTATCCTAAAGGTTACACAGTTCTTGCAAATGAAAAGGTGCACACCACCATATTGACAATATTTAAACATTTTATAGACAATTTCTCTGCCAATCACAGATTTATGAGCAGCAACAAGGGTGTCCATCAGTTATGATGGATGAAAAAATGGCAAAAACAAGCCTTTAAGCATTGTCATTGCAATGTGTCCTAATGAAGCAATATTATTAATGCAAATTGAGGATGGGAACTTCATTGTCAAAATCCTCAGCCAACAGATATGACAGATGCTAAAAATGTTGTCCGCGTCAAAGCAAACAATGTTAAAAGTTGTAAGGTAGCAGACAAATTTATTGGTCAAAGCTACATAATGGCAATGCCATTTATCTTCCACTAATTTATTGGTCAAAGCTACATAGAAGCACATGTTTTGGACACTATGTACCATCCACTCACTCACTTTTGTAATGCAGAAGATTGGCACACAAATTGCTTGGCATGTCTTAGTTTTGTTAAAGTTCACCACAATCACATATAATTTATGTGAGAATTTGATGTAATTTAAAGATTTTATATTTTTATTTAATTTTCCTTTGAGCACTGAGAGTTAAAGAAGATACTAATTAATAGTTAATTTGCAAACACCACACAACATTCAAGAAAAAATACGTAATAGGTAATTACATACTGAAGTATGTACACAGAAAACTATCAAAATTATTGAGCAATTTGTATAAAGAAAAGAAAAATGCAGATTTCAGTTACCTGTCATAAACAAACAGGGCCACATCACATGGAGCCAAAGATTCTCTATTTGCCAAAAGCTTTTGCACCCCATCCTCTGAAATTTCGCGCATTACTAGTGTCTTCCTCATTCCCTTCACACAAAACGATGTCAAATCAGTAAGCTGCTTCAAAAAACAATATGTTTTGATAATCAGACTACATTTTGCTTGGCTAATTCTTAAGGTTCTTGCAGACAGATAAATAGCAAATTCAGTAAATATAGCAATACATGAAGACAAAATAATTGTGCTTTAAATACACGTCTTTCACATTTAAATAAGAATTATTTTAATCTAAACACCTACATTAAGAAAGGAGAAAACAATAATAAAATATAAAGTAAAAGCAAGACAAACTGACTTGATAATGTTAACACAGGAAAATCAGAAACCTTTTACAAAATCATACGAATTATTTCAATATAAAGAAGTAATGAAAGGGGGAAACAACAACAAAATATAAAGCAAAACAAAGGCAAACTGACTTGAAAGACTTAACTCATGAATACCAGAAACCTATTACAAAATCATGTTAACAAACCAAGAATCAAATCTTTCAGATGAAGGCAACACCGTATGAATGCCATATTAGAGTCTTTCATTCAAAATGGAGTGCATAACTTACTTAACCAGGAACACGATTTATAATGTTTGTTATTCCACATGGGCACCCATTCGAAAGAAAATTGGAGAGATCAGACTGTGTCGAATTCTGAAATTTAAACTGAGCTTCAAAGAAAGAGAATTATCCACTCCCCTCATTAGATGAAGTATTTCAAATTGTCAACAGATCCCAAATGATATCATTTTTCGATGTATATTTGGTGGACAAGCAAGTGATGGTGAAAGATGAAGATTATTAAAGACAGCCTTCACCACCAAATGGAGAAAGTTCACATCCTGAAGATATTAGAATTATAATGTTTCTTTAATGGTCATATTAGTCTTTAGTTTTTAGATTGTTAAATTGTAGAATCTGTCAGATTGAACTGTCTTAGAGTTAATCCTTTCTATGGTTATTGTTAATCATTAATTGTACATACTCTAATAGATATATATATATATATATTGTATGCTATATATATTATATATAATATATTGTATGCTATATATTATATATAATATATTTCTATATAATATAGATATGTTATACTTAATAATTTTTAATTAATGATTAATTAACATATATAACCATAGAGACATGTCTCTTCACAAGACATGCCTCTTGAAGATATATTTATATATCTTGGAAATCTGCAATTGAAACACATAGAATTACAACAATGTTATTACATTTGCAGAGATCCTAAATCTAACATGGTATCAGAGCAAGGCTGCAAATGTTTAAATATATGAGTTGCTTCAGATCACTAAGAAAAGACTTATGTAAAAGATACATAAAAATACGCTCCAGAAATGTTGTGAATTATCTTAGCTGGAGACTTGGACAAAATAGTTTCATAGCAGCATAAAGTGAAGAAGAAAGACATTGAATAGAAAATGTAAATGTGTGGAACTCACCACGATGGAAAGGAGAATAGTCAGTCAAACATTCCGTAATATAAATAGAATATGAAAGTTGTAAGGAGTTATTAAATGCAGGAAGGCATCCATGTCTATCCTTAGACTCATTCACCGGCATGGGGATGTTGATTTTTTTTTTGTTGATAAAAGATATTTTAAAAATGACACAATTCCAAAATAGCAAAAAATATTATACTTGGGTCCTATATAATTGGAAGAAAATTGTCTTATATGAAGTATGATCTTTCTAATACCCCAATATTAGAAGAAGATTCAATTATATGCTTTCACATCTTCTTTTCATGTTGACAAAGAGACGTGAGCATAAAGGTTGGCAAAGGTATTTGATAAATTAGTCTTCATATCTATTGTTGCGCCCACTTCTGAAGCTTGAAAATGTTCTCATCAGTTTGTCGGGCCAAATATTCCCATAGTGCAGAATAAGATTAGCAAGCCTCATGGAACAATTTACTGGCCTTACTCTCATCAAGTAGCGCTCATCTAGTGCACACAACACATGCTATATATAAGTTAGTTATCTTCTACTATGACATGTTTGGTTTTAGGTCATTGTGACTTACCACCTACGCATACCTGGAATTATGGTTATTGGCTTCAACTGCAACAAGCTTTGTCTTGCTGGACTCCACATTGCAAATGATGTGATCCAGAATGCCCAAATGTCAGAAATTTGAAATTCATGAAGGCGTCGAGGATATTAATTCTCGGCATGACTTGCACTTGTAGCAGATGGAACAAGTTCGAAAAGATTTCCACGAGATTCCCTTTGCTCCAAATTAATCTCCATGAAAAGCTCCAGCTATGACTACCACCAAGATCCCACTCTCTTCCATGCTAAATTCGATAATACGAAAGATCTTGACAAGACCAAATAGACAATAATGCGACACAGATTGAAGGCATCATGCAGGCGGCTTAAAATATCTAAAGTTATATTTAAGTGAATATCCTTGACATAGGGTAAGTAGATGTATGAAACATCACAAACTTTAACATTAATGCTCGTGAAAAGTCATCAAACACATCACTAGAAGCGTAAGTATCCGTGAGTTATTATTAAGGTTATTTTCATATTATTATGAAATGTATTATTATTAAGTCTATTATTTTGGGATTTTGTAGTTGAAAGCATATATAACGTAGATGAGATATTAAAAGATGGAATATATGCATATTATAAATATATATGTGTAAAATATATATTTAAGTAAGATATTTATTTATCTATATTGGAATGATCTTATATTATTATGAAGAATTATTTTTGAGTATTATATTAATCTCTCTTATTTTTATACTATAAGAGTTATTTTGCCTTGATCTTTTCCTTCGAGAATGTTCTTACAAGAAAAGCAAGATAGATATCACATTAAGAGGGAGCTTGACATTTCATTTGAGGCTCTTGTAAAGCAAGGAGAAATTGTGAAGGGGAGCAGTGTGATAGAACATAGTAAATGAGCTTCATTAACTTCTGAAAGAATTGGTCACCACACATGCTACAGAATATGGTGAAGGGTCTTCTTCTGAAACACCCACGTATGGAGAAATATAATTAGTTCCATTTACGTCATCGTGGATGGAGAAAGGTAAAATCAGGTATCGTTATACTTGTTTGGTATATATCATCATATCTAATTTAATTTAATTTAGAAACATAGCATTATCGTATTCCTTTATGAATATATATGATGAAGAATTATATATATGTAATTACTTAAAGGGACATATAATTGTTATTAGAAATAATAACATTAATTTTGATTATTATTATTATGATCATTCATTTTAATTTGTATAGTATGGTGAGATAATATAAACCTAAATATGTGGTCTCTATTAATGGATATATATGTCTTTTGATTTCATATTTATTTTGATAAGGAAATATGTATATATGGAAATAAAGAAAATATATTAAAGTGAATCAAGTATTGTCTCTAAGATATTATCCCTTAATTACAAGAGAGAATTATTTTCGATTGTTATGGCAACCTTGAAAGAGAGGGAGCAGATAGATGATATGATTTAGTAAATCTTCGGTGATCTCGATCATATTGATTCAGAGGGAGTAAATCGTGTTGTGATAGAATCTTCAATGATCGATAGATTGTAACAGTCGAGAGGACTGTAATTTCATGCAACTATGTGATTTAATGGGTCTACCCTTGTGGACAAGTTTGTGTTCACTTATACTACTAAGCTTAAGGTTTGGAGTGTCTATGGATGAAAAGATCAAGTTGTAAATTAGAAAGAAGTATTCAAATTTGATGTGATGTGAAAGTTCCAAAGACCCTGATGATCAAGTTGGATAAAGTGAGGATCTTGAAACAAATATCCCTGATGATTGAGATTATGAATATCCTTCTTTATTAAGAGAGAGTTTCACTTCTTCTAAAGGCAATGTTGGAGTTTGGAAGATTTATAATCAGAGGGAGTCTAGAAATACATGGATGCGACTTCGTGATTTTAATGGGCCACACCTTGTGAACATCACTAGAAAATGAAAAGATCCTTAAATAACTTGCATAATCATACTCTAAGTACCGAGTACGTAAAATTGCTCAATGATATAAAAGTTGGAATTTCACATTGTGGGGGGTAAACTTAATAAACAATGTTCAAATTCCCACTTGAAACCATCTTTAGAGAGGAGATTTAATGATTTGACATTTATGGATTGTCATAGAAAGATAAGTAATTCTTACTCTTGAGTATTACAATTATCTACTTACTATAGTCTCTTTCTCAGTTATAAACTTATATGTACTATAAGAGTTAAATTGCATTGATCCTTTCCTTTATATCTAAAGATGTTCTTGCAGAAAAAAGAAGTTGGGACGTTTGCCACCAAGATTATTGTGTAGGCTCTGGAAGTGAACATCCTTTATGATTAAGATTATGAAGAAGAAATCTGACATTGCTTCAGATCAAGAGGGAGCAAATAAGAACATGATTCTATCAAATTTTTATTTGGAGGGAGTAGATCATATCACTTCAGAGGTAAACTTGACATGATTAATGATTATTGTTTCTTATGCACTTATTGACTAACATCATATGGTTGATGATTATATGCATATAGCGATAAATCTACTCTTGTAGAAAATGCTCCATGTCATGTGACCTTGTGATACTGGTGCATTTATCACAAGGATGAGTTATATTAGTACAAATGAGCAAAGTGCTGATATTTTTACCAAGCCTCTTGCAAAGTTGAAATTGTGTACTTCAGAGGTAAAATTGATATGACTTTGTTGTAAATGCATTTATTAAAATTTATATTCATGAATATAAAATTATTTTTGCTTGCAAGCTTGTATTGTGAAAAGTGACGACTTTTCTTGTGAAAGGTGATGACCTTTCGTGTGTTCTGATCCTATTATAAAGTGACGACTTTATTTTAATTGATCTGTTTTCAAACAATGGTTGAATTTGGTGTTATCTTTCAGGCCGGATTTTGCCAGACACATTGATAACCTTCATGGGTCTTTTAGGCAATAGCTGGACACCATGAAAACCCATTGTTTTGAAAGTTTGGGTTATCCTTGTTCTTCGGGCCGGATTTTTCCGAACACATTGATAACCTTCATGGGTCTTTGGGCGATAGCCAAACACCATGAAAATCCATTGTTTTGAAAGTTTGGGTTATCCTTGTTCTTCGGGCCGGATTTTGCCGGACACATTGATAACCTTCATGGGTCTTTTGGGCGATAGCCAGACACCATGAAAACCCATTGTTTTGAAAGTTTGGGTTATCTTTGTTCTTTGGGCCGGATCTTGCCAGACACATTGATAACATTCATGGGTCTTTTGGGCGATAACCGGACACCATGAAAATCCATTATGTTTTTCTCTCTCTCTCTTAGTTTAAAACATAATGATGATTACACCTTATTGTGTAAGTTAAACTTATTTCAATTTCCCTTTGCCTAAGAGGGAGTATTGAGGATTCTAGCCTCTTAGTGTGTTGAAGTAAATTCCATATGTCAATTTTACATATGTGTGTTGATGAATTCATATTGTTATGCCATTTTAGGGATATCATAGTGAGATGATATCTCCTTATACTCAAGAACATAGTATGTTATATATCAATCTTCCCAAATAAAGAGGGAGTGTTGAGATAGCTTCGATTGTATCTAAGTCATAGCTATGGTATAAAACAATTGATATACATATCATTGTTAGAATTAGATATTGTTGGCATGTTTGTTCTGACACATTTCGGGAAGCAATGCCTACTATAAAAAGATCTAACCTATGATATAGACTTCTTATTGAGACTTATATTATCAAAGGATAACGTATCTAGTGTGATATATGTATTAAGGTCTTTAATATGACATTCTAAGATTATTGTGATAATGTATTCTATTACAATCCTCCTGAGCTAAGAGGGAGTGTTAAATTGTAGCTTCTATCGGATTGAACTGTCTTAGAGTTAATCCTTTCTACGGTTATTGTTAATTATTAATTATACATACTCTAAGATATATATATATATATATATATATATATATATATATATATATATATTGTATGCTATATATATTATATATAATATATTTCTATATAATATAGATATGTTATAATTAATGATTAATTAACATATATAACCATAGAGACATGCCTCTTGAAGATATATTTATATATCTTGGAAATTTGCAATTGAAACACATAGAATTACAACAACGTTATTACATTTGCAAAGATCCTAAATCTAACATCGATGACATAGAAACTTTCCTGTCAGCCTTCTAGAAAGTTTTTATTTATTTCAGTTATTCTCCGTATAAGGAAACTAGGCATCCATTCTTAAATACTTGGTTATGAATAATAAAATATTATAACATGGTACCAGAAAGGGTTGATGGGCTTCTTTAAGATATGGCAAATTTTTTGAAAAAAAATCATAGCCTGTACCAGAAATATTTCAATCATTTTTATGTAAAAAGACTTTGCAAATTCATTGGCGGATTTAAAGATTTTTTTGCTAAAAATTGTGAACCTGGTCAATGGTTTTGGTAGCTCAATTTCCTAGTTTGACCAACAGTCTGCAAATTTCATGGGTTCCATGTACTTGCATGTGTTGTTTTACCAAGTGAAGTCTAGTGTTTTGTAACATGAAGGTTCCTATGAAAGGTTTGATAATTTTTTGTTCTTATAAAATTATGTTTAATTTTTGGTTTAACCTCAAAAATCCTTTGTAAGTTTCTACCGTTTTCTCAAAAAAACCAATGGTTTGTAATCTTGGGTTTGACATTTTTTCCCTGAAAATTTGTGACTATTTGCAATCTGTTTTGGGGCGTCATGCTCATCTACACAAAGGTTTGGAGGATTTCCTGATTTTCCTTCAAAATTGTGGCAACTTTTCTTGATGAGTGCCTTTGGCTATAGTGCAATAAACCTTGATTAAGACAAGAATAAAACTATGTAATGCACACAATTGTGAATTTGATCAACGTTAATAAATTGACAAAGATAAAGAGACCATCTAAAATTATGTTTAGTTTTTATTAACCTCAAAAAAACTTTTTGAGTTTATACCTTTTTCCCATAAAAGCAATGATTTATAAACTTGGATTTGACATTTTTTCACTCAAAAATAGTGCAATAAACCTTGATTAAGACAAGAATAAAACTATGTAATGCACACAACTGTGAATTTGATCAATGTTAATAAATTGACAAAGATAAAGAGACCATCTAAAATTATGTTTAGTTTTTATTAACCTCAAAAAACCTTTTTGAGTTTATACCTTTTTTCCATAAAAGCAATGATTCATAAACTTGGGTTTGACATTTTTTCACTCAAAAATTGTGACTGTTTACAATCTGTTTTGGGGCGTCATACTCGTCTGCAAAGATTTGGAGGATTTCAAGATTTTCCCTCAAAATTGTGGCAGCTTTTCGTGATGTGTGCCTATGCCTATAGTGCAATAAAACTCTATTAAGACAAGAACAAAACTCCTATGCCTATAGTGCAATAAAACTCGATTAAGACAAGAACAAAACTATGTAGTACACACAAATTGTGAATTTGATCAATGTTAATAAAGAGACCATATATCTTAATATATGAATCGTTCATAACAAGCTCCATACATATGTTTTAATATCTCATCGTTATTTCAAATAAATGTTACCCAATAATAATAACCTTATTTAATAAAATACATAGATAAGTCTAAGATAACTATGTTATCAAGTATTAAATAAGTAATATTGACAGGACAATCAATTACTAATGTTTAAATAAACAATATTTATAATTCTTTCAATGTTAATGATAACTATATTATTGTGAATATAATAACATAATCACACTTTATAAACAATATTAAGAACCAATTAACATGCTTAAGGAAATGGTACAATCGAACCCTTTCATAAAGCGGGCTATGGACTTATCGAGGATCACATATAAAAGGTAATTCAAGTTTAATTTCATCAGCACCATAGAAAGGAACACAACCCATAGCCTAAAAGGAATCATCCAATCACCAAAATTGTTGACTATTGCCGACCTATATATTGTGCCCTAGTAGGACTGTAGAAGGTACTTGATATTAACATGTCATCAATCCAACACTACCAATTAAACAAGGACATCGAAGAGCAAGCCATAATCACACAAAGTATACAAGGGAGGAGATCAATATAAATCAAGCCCAATCACACCCATGTGGTGTGCATAACGAAAGAAGTTATCTCCATGATATAAACCGAATACATCGTACACGAACATCACAAGACCATGTCAATATCATGGCTTTGAGATGGACATCCCTCATTGAACATCAACTATATACATGCCATAGACCATGGAGCATCATTTATTTCTAAGTAGACATGACATATTGGCAATAATAAGGGTGACAGTGGTGTTGGCATTGAAAGGACGTCAGAACCACGCAAGGAACTAAGATATCATGAATATTATGAAACTTTCCTTGCATTATTAATCAAACAATAGATGTAATACGATTACTATGATTACACTAATATTATTATTAATAACCCATTATATATATATATATATATATATATATATATATATATATATATATATATATCAACTTATATATGTAAATTTACATTAATTCAATAAGAATATCCATTAGACATATGGAGTTAATCGATGTATGTTATAATAAAACAATATAATTTCTTATGGGGAAGTGATTGATCAACTCCCAAAGTCTGTGCTCATCTCTATATGAATGGCTACATGCTAATCTAAAGATTGGGGTTATCTCTATATGAATGGATAAAATCACACTAATTAAATCTTCTATAGTGCCAGTGTAAGGACTGCACGTAGCGCTATATGTATGACTACATGCCAGCGTAGGGTTTGAGATCGTCTCTATATGAATGGGTAGATAGAATCTCATAGTGCCTATGCAGCAGCTTAGTGATGACTACTGTTCTAGTGAAAGTGATTCATACAACCTTGTATGAATGGCTAGATGAGTAATAAATGGAATCTCATAGTGCCAGTGCAGAAGGTTTGACCCTCCTGTAAATGGCTATTGTGTCAATGTTAGAGATAAGTACAACCCTTCATGAATGGCTAGATGAATAATGTCCAAAATATTCTAATGATGTTAAAATATGCATATGTGATTGGCCTTGGATAGAGGATGCCCCATCCAAGAAGAAACCTTAGAGGGTGTAATCCAGAGAAGATGATGGAATAACTAAGGGTTAGGAAATTCAATATGGAGACTTCTTTAAGGTTTGAGGTTAAGATAGAGAGTAGAATAGTATAGTTAGAGTTATTATTGTTAAAATTCTAACATTTAAATTACAAGTACTATTTGTCCCAAGCTACCCCTAATAGTGGGGACAGTACATACAAGGAGGGACAGCTCTATTATCCAACATCAAGTTGGCCATATAGTGATGATTTCTAGATTGAAGTTTTACAAATTGTTGGAGGATTGGCAGTAGAATATTCTATAGAATTATGACCATAAAACATGTACAGTCTTCTACAAAGTAGCTAGACAATGATCATTAATGGAGGGCATTAGAATATTGTAATGTTTCTTTAATGGTCATCTTAGTTAGCATTTAGTTTTTTGATAATATAGAAATTTTCATGTAAGCATTTTAGAAAAAATTTATTTCTTTCTCCGTTATTCTCCATATAAGAAGAACGCATCTCTATCTATAATTGCTAGTTTATGAATACTATAATATTGTAACTTACCAATGGTATTTGGATTGGTAAATGCAAAAGTTGCTTTTTGTATGCGAACGACATTGCTTTTTAAGGTATTAGTGGGGAAATGTATAGTCGTATACAGAGATGAGCTAACTATATTCTCTAAGAATAGAGCTGATCACATCCAAGTTTTGAAGAACATTCTGAAAATATGTAATGAATCTAGCATTTTCGTAAATCCTACGAAATGCACCATCGGAGTCACAAAAAGGAAACTCTAAGGGCACATTACCAAGGCATTTCTGTCAATGCCAAAAGAATTGAACCTATCATGAAGCTACCTTGCTTAATAGCAAGATCAAGTTGATAAGCAAGTTTACTAGTGGGTTGAGATAACAACTATGTGGGGTAGATGTAAATGAATAGACACAAACTTGTTGACATTAAGGTCAAATCATTTGTCAATTAGTGACTAAAACACTTAGTTGTTTACATTGCTACCAAGCTCCATATGCAAAAAGAAGAGTTTATCAAGCTTCACAATGTCTACCGAGCATCTGAGATAGAATGTAGTGTAAGTCGAGCTTCACAATCTCTACCAAGCATCTGAGACAGAATGTAGTGTAAGTTGTGCTTCACAGTGTCTACCGAGCTTCTGAGGTAGAGTGCAATGTAAGCCAAGCTTCATAGAGTCTACCAAGCTCTTCAGTGTAAGCAATGAAGAAAATCGTGTTAACCAAGCATATCAGTGTCTACTGAGCTGGCATTGTTAACGAAGTGAATGAAGGTAGTGTTGACCGAGCCATAGTGCCAACTGAGTTCTTCAATGCCTACCGAGTTCTCTAGTGTTCGTTGAGTCATCAAGTGCTAACTGAGTTCATAAGCTACTCTGAGTGATCAATGTGGACCGAGCATTAGTGTCAACCAAGTGCCATAGCTTGCCAAGTTGACAATGTTGCTGAGTGTCAGAACATCACCCGAGTTGTCTTCAAAGCCTAAGTTTCAGCATCAAGCCGAATTAGTGAAGATTGTTTGAATTTGCTTTTTTAGCCGACTCCAGAAGGTAATTGATTGGATTGGTATATATGTAATACATTTTATCATATCCAATTGCATGTAAGGAAGTAAGAAGAAGCATGAGTGCGAATTAGAAGGCTACAAGCAATATAAGGAAAAGCAGTCTTATCTATCACAACAAGGTGATCAGTTTACATCAAAGGAATCTCATACAGCAAACCAAGTTGCAAAGCAGAGATCAAATGTTGATTCATCCTAACAGGTGCATCAGTCAAATCCTTTAACAACGTGGACTTAACAGTCTTTTGTTGAATCTCCTAACAAAGTGCATACTTCATTGTATGTTGTACAAATTCTTTAACAAGGTGGATCTAACAGTCCCTATTGCTCCTAACGGGGCAAATCACCAAAAGTGATCAATTGTAAGCCTTAACAAGCCAACTTTATATTGCAGTCATAAAGTTTGTGGGTATCATTCCCACCCCAGTTTTACTTTCTACTTGGAAGGTTTCTAGGTCACCAAATATTGTGTCAAGTGTTATGAATGTTTTATTTCTTGCAGTTATTCATGCATGCAATTAGATCAGAATAAATATAAAGGATTAATTGGGGAATTAAGTTAAAAGTTTTATTGGTTCTTGATTCACCCCTCCCCTCTTAGTAACCTAGCCTACCTTATATTTCCAACAAAACTAATGCTACTACTAATCAAATTTATAATATGAGCTAGCCCTAATAGTGGGGATAGTACATACAAGGAGGGACAGCTCTATTATGGAACATCAAGTTGGACATATAGTGATGATTTCTAGATTGAAGTTTTACAAATTGTTGAAGAATTAGCAGTAGACTCATCTCAATGGCAAGCTCTTGTTTCTTGTTGCAGGGCATTCTGAAAAAGGGCAGCCTTCTCTTATTTTTATGGAGGGATTTTGGCTACTCTTGGTCATTAGCATTCTACAAATCTAGGAAGATCTCAACAGCAGCAGAATATGCTAAAGAATTATGACCATAAAACATGTACAGTCTTCTACAAAGTAGCTAGACGATGATCGTTAATGGAGGGTATTAGAATATTGTAATGTTTCTTTAATGGTCATCTTAGTTAGCATTTAGTTTTTTGATAATAAAGAAATTTTCCTGTAAGCATTTTAGAAAGTTTCTATTTCTTTCTCCATTATTCTCTATATAAAAAGAATGAATCTCTATTTGTAATTGCTAGTTTATGAATACTAAAATATTGTAACTTAACAATGGTATTTGGATTGGTAACTGCAAAAGTTGTTTTTTTGTATGCAACATTGCTTTGAAGGTATTAGTGAGGAAATGTATAGTTGTATACAAAGATGAGCTAACAATATTCTCTAAGAATAGAGCTGATCACATCCAAGATTTAAGGAACGTTCTGCAAATATGTAATGAATTAGCATTTTCATAAATCCTAGGAAATGCATCGTCGGAGTCACAAAAGGGAACTCTAAGGACACGTTACAAGGCATTTCTATCAATCCCAAAAGAATTGAACCTATCATGAAGCTACCTTGCCTAATAGCAAGATCAAGTTGATAAGGAAGTTTACTAGTGGGTTGAGATAACAACTATGTGGGGTAGATGTAAATGAATGGACACAAATTGATGCTACTACTAATCAAATTTATAATATGAGCATTCTTTTCTCCCCAAACATATTGCTTCCCCTATGACTTTGGCTCAAGAATGACTCCATAAAGATTAGGCAAGAGGTTAAGCCATCTACAATGTGTAATTATTCCTTTTGCCCATAACCCATAATTATTCTTAGTCAAAAATATTAATGTTGGATGTGTTTCATAACCAAAGATTTCATCAATGACACACTTCCCACATCATAAATTGAGATCAACAATTGATTAGACCCCATAATTGAACTAAATAGACTTAGATCACTATGCAAAGGACCAAACTTGGGCCTATGCATTACAAATGCAAAACTAAGCCAAATTCTGAAAGTACAATTTCTGATCACAAACACTAAAAACTGATACCAGATTTGAAAACTACAGTAAAAAATTATGCACTTTCAAAAACAATTGCACCTCAAAAGGAGTTCATATGAGCCCAAACAAGACCTTGGAAGTTGCAAAAAACAAGATTTGTAATTTTCAAAAAAAAACTCAAGAACAAAGACCCAAAATCACATGCACCACTGTTTAGATCACAATATTCTACCCCCAAACAAAAAGAATTGCTCAAAAAAAAGAGTCAAGATGAGTAAGATATAGCTATTTGAAAATTGTCTATGAAATTATTTTTTCTAAGACATTGCCGCCGCACTTCCAAAATTCAAATGGCTCTAAAAGTTGGCCTCAGATGTTCGAGTAGGACAAAACAAAATTTGATTTAGCAGTTTTTGGACCTCCTCTATCTGATGCCAAACTTTGATTTGCAGCAACAAGCTCCAATTTTCACTAACAACAGAACGTCACAAATAACATAACTCCAAATGTCCTCCAAATAAATTATACAATGATGATGCCCAAATTGTCAAATTCTACACACAATTGAATCAATCAAGATTGATATTCTTGAGAAGAGGTCTTCACACCTTGAGAGCTCTATGACCATGTTAGAGTTTTAGGTAAGTCTACAACATCCTCAAGACCAAATGAAGGACCAAGATACCTTCTACAAGAGATTGCCAAGACAGTTGCATTAAGATGCAAGAATGATATTATTGATAATGAACATCAATGGATTACATTGCATTGATTAAAATTTACATAATAGACCTCCTTATATAGGAAAGGCGATAAGAGACAATGATAACAAGAGGATAACCTATCACCTACACATGGTGAAATCATGTCCACCAAACGTGGATCATCCTCCATTATGCAATGAAGTATGTGCAATGATGAGGATGATAATGTGATATGTGCACTAAAGGTGGATTGAGATAACTATCACCACCTACAGTGGAATTTTCCTACACCATGTGCATAATTGAGGTGCAAACTCCTAGGTATCTCGATGACAAACTACTATACAATGCATATCCTAAGTAAGCTTAAGAAAAGTGTAATTAGTGAATATCTAATTACACCAACACCATGAAATCTTGTACATGTCAAAAAAACTTTCTATTTATGCTTAGTGAAGCAAGTTTTATTTACTCATTTGAGTATTTTAAACTTTTTGGTATGGAAAATATTTTACAAACTCCTTTTTCTATTGTCGTTGGCTCTAATCTTAAGTCTCGTGAATATAATTTGGTCATTTGTATGCATAAATCAAAATTTGAAGCAGATAAGTCATCTATGATTTCAAAATTCATTTCCAAATCATATATGCATGTACATTTCCAAATTATAAATTTCATACTTAATAATTTCATATGATATGAAATTCAACAATGCAATATAATTATGTACATGAAATAGACATATGGCTGTAATGTCCCCTTTTTCTGGGACATTATAATTATGTCTGTTGGCTCACTTCGCCTAGGTTTTGGGGACGGAAAGGTTCTTTACATGGTTCAGTTCGAGGTTTGGCCTACGCTTTTCCAGTTTCAGACCCATCAGAGCAATTTTGGCAGGTTGCCCGAATACTTACTATTTTTAGTAAGTAAACAGAGCACAGTATTTTCAGTACCTCAATGTTGGTTTGGAAATGTCTCGCCGAGAGCTTTCCAACGAGCTATTGCATGTGATTATCTGAGTTCATTTGGTCAGCTATTTTAATGCCTGATGATAATATGGTTTACTGACTAAGTGACTATTAAAGTTCATTTAACTTGTCACTTTATTTAAAAAGGTACTATGTTCACTTAAGTGACTAGAGAACAAAAAGGGTGTTTTATCCCACATTGCTTAAAAGAGCGTGCATCACATTGGAAAAAAGTGATAAAGGTACAACAGACTCCACATGGGAAAGATATAATATTTAAAACAAATATTAATCTGGAAGCTGGATATATATGCTGATTATTTCTTCGAGGACGCAAACCCTTGAAGAAGCTTTGAAGGTTGGACGCAAATCTAGCCTTCTTACAAGTTTTATCTACATTTGCCAATCTAACTTATTTTTGTTTATAAGATTGGATTATTTGGGTTATTGCATGTTATTGTATTGCTGTTATTATAATACAGTAACGTCTTTGGCGGATATCTGAGTTGATTCCTGGTTTATATATGTACTTTCCGAATAGTGGAGAAATAAAACAAAGTTTTCTGAGTTTCCTTGTATGCAAATCTGCAGGTTACAAATCAGTTAAGGTTCTGGAATTTGTATCAAATATTGGTTTATTGTTCGGATTTAAATCTGCAAGTTTATATCACAGGTTTTTAGAAAATATCCAGAAAGGGATATTACAATGGCTCTAAAATATGTGACTTGAAATACAATTTTCAGACAATCTAAACATAACATCATCAACGATGACTAAAGCTCTTAAAACATTGTATTATCTTTCATTCACTTCCTAATCTGCTTACCCTAACTAATAACCGACAATAGAGGAAAAAGTATAAACAATTTCATGTCCACATTTTTGTTTTGGTAAAACACATATATACCAATTGTGCTCTTACCCCCATTGTATCGACAACATTTGTTGCGTAACGATCACCTTTAGTTGGCATATATCTTTCAACAAACTGCCTGCATTAAAGAGGAAAGAAAAATCTTCTTGTTGAATAATGCAAGAAATCAGTCTACATATAAAACAGAACAATTGAGATACCGACATCCTGCACTAGACTAGCAGTTTGGAACTACTTACTTTCCAATTAAAGAATTCAGCAATGCAGACTTCCCAGAATTTGCAGGTCCAAAAACAAAACACTGTAATACATTTCTCTGAGAACGTTGCCTTTTACGGTCCAATCGTCGACGACGGGTAACATGAAATGCAGATGCAGGATCACCTGGATACCCAATGTAAATCAAAGTGGCAAGGCTTTTGACAGGATCTAGAAGCGTCATAAAGTTCCACTGCAAAACGATAAAGCCAACAAAAAACTGACTATCGAAACAACTGAAATAACAACTAAATAATCACAGTTATACTTACTGGATAATTCAAAAATAGCAACATGCTTTCACACAGAAGAACGCCTATAATTTGATATTATAAAAGATGAACTATAAATCTTGCAGATTATATCATAATTGTAATGTTTAACTTCAGAAATGTGTTTTGCCAAGTAAAATTTTACATTATTCATGGAAATAATGAATGTTGTGGGGTTGCACAGATACAGATGCAGAACTGAATATGTATGTCCCTAATTTTCCAAGCTCTGAAGATATGAATACAAAGAGAATGCAAGAACAGATCTACACTTTATTACAAATTCATGAAATTGTGCACAATTGGCCAGCAACATGCAGACTTACAATCTACACACACATGCCTGATTACAGAGTGAAATCCACACTATCCCACTAATTGAACCTTCAAGAATTTATCTTTTTTGACTTGAGATTCCCCGAACTACTTTCCTAACGATCAATTACATCAATAATGAGCCTTTGCAAAAATCAAGTTGGAAAGAAAGATCATGTTCTCGAAGGTGAGGAAAACATATCATGTTCTCGAAGGTGAGGAAAACATATTACCAAATATAGGTGAGGACCTAAATTTGCATGTACTCCTCCATAATGATCTGAAATGAAGTGTGCACCCATAGGTAGGCCGGCCAAAAGCTTAGGGACATCTAACAATGAGCCACATAGGATTGCAAACCATAGAAATCATTTGCAAGACCAGAAAACTACATCAGACTGTGAAATGTGAAGAACAAAAAGGTCCGAGCAAGAATCCAAGAGAACTCCCCCACGAAGAAATGGATCAAGGTTGGAACCCAGATATAGATAAAATATGATGTAAGGAATGTGCCATAAGGTCCGCAAGAGATAATGAGCCAACTCAAAGGAATGCAACAGCAAACATAAAAACTGACTAAATAGGAACAACTGAAAACAAATACTCTTGGTTGATGCAAGATTGCCATGAACAGAAGATGCTCCTAGAACAGTTAGAATCACATTCTATCAAACAATTTGTCACTGTTTTCCTATGACTGAGCTTACGCATCATCTAGATTCTCTGAAGAGCTGCGATGGATGGACTGTACACAAACACCAATAACATACATAGAGTCAAAGAATAATACATGAGATACCAGATAACACATTTGTATGGAAAGCTTCGTTCTCATTTCCTTTTCTCACAGAAAATTGCCACCACTAGGGTAATTAAAAAAACTAAAAGCTTTGGCATAAAAAGGTATTTACAGACTTTAAAAAATAAAAAACATTGTTTTTTATTAAATTATAACACTACAGTAAGAAATGGCCAATTTTGGGTGATGTTTTCTGGTGAGAGAGAGTAGAAAGGATGGTGTGAACAAGCAGGCAGGGGTTTAGGGTGTGTACAGGACTGATGAGATCACAGCTCTGTAATTTAAGGTTCTTCTGGCCCCCATTGCCTGCTACTAAAATGTTTCTTGTGTACTAATGCTGTGCTGTGGGTTTTGTTATTTTGTTTTTCTCTCATTTTGATCAGTTTTCACCATTTTAAGCTTTGTTCAGAGTGGTAACTTGCCTGGCAACAGATGGGCCCCAACCCTCTTCTTCAAACCATTCTCAATATGAAAAGGCTTCCAGGCCTGAACCAAAAGCAATCAATTGTTCAAGTTTCAACAGGTAACTTGACAAAAATAAAGACTGGCTGCTTTTGGTCATTAAGCCTGTCTGTTGCACCTGATGTGTTAATATGTAAGATCATGGTAAGTCATTTTTCTCTGATGTTTGTTGAAGCTTAAGCTTGGATGAACTAGAATCCAGATGAGACACAGAAACCAATCTAGCTGTGAATGGATTTTTTTTCATGGTTGTTAGCAGAATGACAGATCAGAATATGGTGATTAACAGGTGACCATATTTCCATAACCAGTCATCTGATGGAGTTAGAAGAAATTAAGAAACTTCAAACCATGGAATGTAGGGTTTGACAAGATGCGGAACTTCAAGCTAAGATAGCGATTTGGATTCATCTTTCTAGGCATCCATGGAGTTCTGTGGACAACAAACCCTTCAATCAATTACAATGGTTATTGCAAAGCCCTCGAGTCCATCTCACCATGATGTGTGTTAAATGTAGGATCACTGCAAATGTATTAGCACTGCCTATAGGCTATATTGTATGTATTTTCCGAAGGCAATGATCTCTTGTATTTATATTGGGAATGAGCCAAGGAAAGATGTGGGACATGTCTATTCATTATCATGGGATTAATATTATGACAATTATAATTATATATGTATATACATAATATCTCTTTTGAGTCATTTTATATATATATATATATATATATATATAGGATGAGTTAAGTATATATATATATATATATACATATCTTCACTAGTTTTGACATGTACTATTTATCCAATTAAAGCTACAAAATATCAACACTATGGACCAAAAGGTGGCTACATTTCCCCATATGTGTAGAAATAATTTTGAACAATCCTCTCCAGAACTTGCTTATGAATTGTATACAATGACTTGCTTATGATCCACAACAGTTCCGGTGCCTAGTGTGCCATGAATGTGGGCATTGTTCAAAATTGGGATCATGCAATGAATCTCAATTAAGATAGAATTAACCTATGTAATGTATACAATTATGAATTTTAATAATTTTAATAAATATGTCAAGATACAGGAAAAATATATTTTAATATATGAATCGTTATACAATTATTACATACAATTATTCAATGAATAGATGTCAATATAAATACCTTTACAAATTAAAAAGTATCTAACTTGCCATATCTATCCAAGACTTACAACTAAGTCTTACTATTAAAGAGGCATTTGTTATGGAATCAATTAAGGCTAGCACCTAATAGTTGTGTCGAGGGGTCGTTCCAAATCTAAAATATTAATAAGGGTAGACCATGTAACATATCTCGCAAGGGGGCAATACTATTAGCCCCAACTGATAATGTGTTAATGCATGTGAAAGACTCATATTGATTGTTATGTTGACATTGATGTCAAGCCTTAATTGGTGATGAAATTAGTAGACTGCCACATCATTTGATTGATGAAGAGGATTTCATTGATAAATAATTTGAAGAAAGCATAAAGATGATATAAGTGTTGATAAGTGTATGGTATTCAATGGGCAGTTTAACGTGTTAAACTCTAACGGTATAACGTTGGCTTGATTGTTTTACATGATTTGATCAAGTGTTGAGATCATGTATAAGCAATACAGTTTGGTCAGTGAATGAAGAATTCTAGTGTTAACCGAGCTACTATAGTTGTCACCAAGCACCTAATGAAGAAGTGAAGAATGAATAGTATTGACCAAGCAAGAACAGTGTTAGCTGAGCCTGGTATTGATCAAGCGAAGTGTAGTATTGACCAAATGATGGAAAGGTAGAACAGTTTGGAAAAAAATTGATCTGAGGCTGAAATCTGATGAAAGTAAAGATTGTTTGAGTAGTTTCAAAGATAAGGATGAAATTAGTTATGGGATCAACAACTAGAGAAATTCAAAGAAGATCTGATGAAGGAGATTTGATAATTTGAATTGAAGCACAAAGTTCAAGGTGAAGGTGTGTTACTCGAGTGTCTAGAATCAATGAATCTTAGCTAGATGAAGATCAAACAATTGTGATTAAGCGGCAAAACATGAAAGAATTTTGGTGAAGTGACAAAAAAATTTCTATTCAAAGGATGAATGCATTGTTCATTGTTGTTGATCAAGTTGAAGGAAGGTGATAACCAAAGGATACCTACGCAAAACTGCATTGTGAAGATCAAGCAAGAGAAGTGCTAAGTTGAAGTGTTAGTGTGCGGATCAGCCAGAAGGTGGCATAAGGAAGAAAGAGGATGATCAGAGCAAAGAGATAGAGTGAAATAGAGATCTGATCAACCAAGATAGTGCTAAACTAAACAGATCATTTCATTGTTACTCTCTAACCATTGTAGCAAAAAAATCTCTTAACGAGTGGACATAACAGTCTTATTTGTAAATCCATTCTATGGTGACATTTAGTTGAATGTTTTGTAAGTCCTTTAAAGCAGGCCGCTCTATAGATATTTCAAGAGTGATAAGATCTAGATGATCTTTGGCGAAAATCCTCTAACAAGGTCACATTAATAAAATGTTTGTAACCTTTACCAAGGTTGGCTCCTAATAAAGCTCACTTCAGAAGAGTGAAATTTCTAGGTTGTCGATTTCCACATTAATTTGTGTCAAACTTGTATGGATGTTTATTGTGTTGCATTTTATTTCATGTTTATTGTTTATTGTTGCAACTTGGTATATATTGGAAGTTCACTCTGATACTCGGTATATGAAGTTGATAGTTTATTGAAAGATTAAGTTGAATGTTAGATGTGTTTACCGAGCTAGTGATTTGAAAGTTTAAAGAGTTTATGATTGTAGAAAAGTGTTTTAAAGGCATGTAGGATAACTGATTCAACACCCCCCCCACCCCCCCCCCCCCCCCTCTAAGTTATCTAACAAATACATTTTCATTTGATACAAATAAAGGGAAGAGCATAAGTTAAGAAGACCTTAAAAAGGCAATAATAAGATTAAACAATGAAAATGAGACCATCCCCTCTAATGTCAAGAGATAAGCAGTGACAATGGGACCACCATTTAAGTGTAAAGTCTTTGGACCCTCTGCATCGAGTTAGGTAGATAAAGGTATAATATATTATCAATATTCTATTCAAGACTATCTTAATAATGGACATTATAACTGAATATATGTAACAATAATTACATGATATAATCATAAATTCTTAAAAGGATAATATAGATGAGCATTTAGACTTGATGTTATGTTAATTGACAATATTTAAAGAGATATTTTATAATGAAATCATTATAACACCTCGTGGGGATTGATCCAAACTTTATAGTGGTAGTATGAGAGATTGATAATCTCCATCTGGTTGGCATGACCACGTTTGCTAGAATCTCTATAATATCGATTTGTGAGATTGATATAATCTTCGTCTGACAGACAAGCTTGAGATTGATATAATCTCCATATGATTAGTGTGCTTGAGATAGCTCTAATCCATGCAATGTCGATATGTGAGATTGATATAATCTCCATTTGACCAACATGTCTGAGGTTGATATTATAATATCAATATGAGAGAGTAATCTCCATCTGAATGACATGCCTGAAATTGATATAATCTCCACTTGTCAGAGTATTCTAATAAAATAATTAAAGGGGTAGTAAACCCATTCCGAAGACATCCTTAAAGTTTGCATTAAAATTGGGGAGGCACTTCAACCCAGAATATTATGGTTAAGCTTGTTATTGTTTAATCCTAATATTTCTTTTGTAGGTATTACTTGTTGAAGATGGTAGTTGTGATAGAGATCTTTATCTTTGGAAATATGAATGTTATTACCATTATTGCTACATTCAACTGAAAAGGACACTTATATTTAATTTGTAATATTAAATGTAAATGGCATGTGTCATTCATGCACTGAGGCATGAATATTCGAAGAGTTATAATTAATTATAGGAGTTATTGGAATCTCAAGAGACCTTCGGTTATAATGTGAAGAGTCTCTCCTATTCTTATATCTTTGAATCAAGCAATGATAGTGTACACTTGAACATTTCATTATAAATAAAGATATAGTTTAGTTGTGTGGCTAGGTTTTTCCCTTCATTCTTGAAAGGTTTTCCCAAGATATTTCTAGTGTTCTTTGTTTCAATTTTGTCTCTTTCTTATTGCTGGTTATCTTTATAGTTTTCTGGGCTCTAGTTTTAACATGGTATCAGAGCTTTATTAGATAACAACATATTCGGGAGTTTCTCTTATTTTTTCAATTTCAGGATGCTTTGTGCATCTTTGTATTATGGTATAGTTGTAATAGAGTCTTCAAATCGATTATGCTTGTGTGCATTAGATTTTGTATGTTCATGCTGGTTGCTTGTTTCTTTTACCACATAGGTGCCAGATTTTTTTTTAATCTTTATTTTACGTTCATCAGGAACTTCAAGATGTGTGCTCACCTTCAGCAGAATCGATGAATTTCAAGATGTGGGCTCACCTTCAGCAGAATCGATGACTGGACTTCCAGCTCAGCTTTTGTTAAGTTTCCTTTGTCGTTTTTCTGACTAGTCTCCTTCATTCTGTTTAGATTTTTTTTTCTCCTTCACTGCCATATTTTTATGTGTCATCGATTTTATTTATATTTTTTATGTTAAGGATTATTGACTTCTTCTCTTTATCATGCCATGTGACTATGAGTGACATTCTGCTAGAGTTATCAATTCCACTCTGCTGGAAATCACTTATTTGATTAGTTACGTATCTTGTAGGATTCCTCTTTTATTTATTTCTCTCTTCCGGCTGAGAGTATTATGACATAACACCATTTCCATCATTGATTTGGCCATGACATGTGTGTTGGTTGATATCTCGATCAGAATCTCCCATTGTTAGAGTCATTTCTTGTTTGCTCGTTACTATTGTGAATCTCCTCCTTCTCAAGGTCTTTTTATATTTCCCATGCCATTTTCTTGTGGTGAGTTTATTTTGTTGGTGAATTACAAGTTTGAGATTTGGTCACTAAAATAATTTCTCCGTGTTCTTGTGTAAAAAGATTTTTTTCCATTCTCGTGTGATGCTCGATAACCGAAGGTTCTTAGTCATATTTGTTACATCCCAATTTTTTACCTAATTTAAAATGATCATATAGCGGTTGAGGTTCACATGAAGTCAGTTGAGAGTTTAATTTGTTATAATCTTGCGAAATGGTAAGATGGTTAGTCATTATAATTTCATATGAAGATAACATGCTAGTTGATTATTTATCATGAGTTCATGGAAATGGAAAGGTGGCTAGTCATTATGATTATTTATGATTAATAACTCATTATGGTAATATGATTTAACTACGGAGAATTTCCTTGTAGAAAGCACATCAAAGGGGTGAAAGCATTGTTAGAAAAGAAATAAGCACAAGAGCATCACCATCACTGGGCAAATGGGTTGAGGACCTAACGACTTGAACATCAAGCTACAATCGATGGAACCACATGAGCTATAAAATAAACAATTTAAAACATTAATTACCTTAATTAAAATATAATACATACCTCAAAGGATTTTGAATGATCCTTCACAATATTATTTTAATATTTTTCGAGTTATAACCTTCCAACTCTTTTTCCATCTTTTATTCTTTTCCTTGTTTGAAACCGATTGAACACTTGACATACTTATTTGACAAATATTCTTTAAGTTACAGAAGCTAAAGAGTCTTCCTTAAACCTTTTTATATCATGAGTCAAGAAAGAGGCAGGGAGATATTATTTTCCAAGTATCCGACTTCTTTCATTCACCCGACCACGGTTCCTAGCAATCGATATCCCTACAGTATACTACATAGTAACGATGGCACTAATCCCCTTCCACGATTTCCTATTATACTAATGATCTGCTAGAAATCATAAACAATAATTACACTGAGAATTGTGTTCAAGATCTCTCCTATATGAGTGAGACAGATTGGTTTAGCGTCCAATTTTTATATTCTTTCCAAGCACCTGACTTCCATATTTTCATGCACCCGACTCCTCCATATTACCAACCACATCTATCTTGGCACCCGATAGCTCTATCAATCTTCACATTGTTTTTCCAACCACAATTTTTGGTTATTCAAAAGATCTGCAAAAAAACGTGAGCAACATTCATACTAGAAACAGGCGTTCAAGGCAGGTTGTTGAACTTTCAGCAAAACTCCATTCTTCTTTCAGAATATATCAGGTTATGTGATTAACCTAAAACCAAACATTGCAATATGATTTACTTAATTTGTTTGTTACAGCAAATCCGAATTGCATAGCAGTAAGCTACAGCTTAAATCATGATGCAAAATATCTTGGTTGATATCACAGGTTAGACCTTCCTTAAATTAGAGTATGTTAATGTATAGATTAGTTAAGATATTATTAATAACTCTTATATTCATATTTGTATTATTACATAAGATATTTAATATACTCATATATGTATGTATATATGTATGTGCAGATATTCTAATATACAATATGAATAAAATAATAAAATCATTTACTTCATCCACTTTAATTAAGTTGATTGTTATCGGGCATCCTCATATATATTATGGGCTTAGAGCAGTATATGTTATCAAGAAGTGATTTGTTAAGACTCTCATTAATAGTAGTCATGCCAACAGATGTGACTCAACTATGAGTCACAATTATTAGTCGTGACTCCTTAACCTAAATGCCCATGTATAAGATGTAGATCAATCTCTGCTTTTGTATACAGCGAACACATAATTATATAAGTCTTCCAGTTATTACAAAGCAGACGAATACTTCTCATCACCCTCCAGTATATTGCAGAGCAGCGGATTTAATCATATCATCTTCATCTTCAGTCAAATTTATATCCTTGTCTAAGCACTTATTCTGTAAAATTTAAGTCTCCAGTCTGATACTTTAACAAAGTAGTTTATGGAAAATAAATGCCAAGTAACCATGTTATGAAATCGTGATTTATTATGCCTTGGAGATTAAAATTCAAATGATATTTTCTGCAAGTCTTAAAGAACATTTTCATCAAATCACAGATTGTGATAAGTTGGAACATATATTAATTATGAAACAGTTGAGAATCAATAGAAAGAATTGGTTGTTCTAAGATTCAAACACCTGGGACTCACCCGGCTATATAGCCAAGGAAAAGGGTGAAGAGGTGAGAGAAACGAATCTACAATTACATGAAACAGAGTCAGATGTGACATAACAATGTTTATTTTTTTTAAAAGGAATCATTTAATAACTCATGCTTGATCATGTTTATTGTATTCTCCAATTGTCAAGTCGAGTGGTGTGATTAGATACCAGGATGCTCAGTGGATGACAAGGTCTTCCATGTCCATTCCGGGTAGGGAGGGCCTTTCTCATTAGAGATTGTGTAAGCCCCTGACAATGTTTCCCCTCTCCACAAGATGTCAAACGTGTATCAAATAAAGATAAGTTGTGCATTCAAAAAATTGTCAGAAACAGGTATATTTACTTTTATGATGTATATTCAAGTAGAAGGTAAGATTAATTGAGTTGTAACATTGTTACAGTTATTTTTTTAAAGCAACTCTTATCGTCAATATAACTGGGAACCAGTTAGATAGGTTGATTTTCTAACTGAACGTGGAATATATTAATTTGTGATCGAGAGATTTTTATGATGGAATTGATATTTCAATCTTTCATTTATAAAAATAATGATTATGAGCATATCTTTTACTCTTATGTTATTTCCACAGTTAAGCAATCGAAAAAAATGAATGTTACAGTGGTATTTATGCCCCAAAATATAACAATGGTATCTGATGCCCTAAACGATTCAATGGTAATTGATGCCCTAAATGATCCAGTGGTATTTGAAGCCCTAAATGATACAGTGGTATCCGATGCCCTAAACGATTCAATAATAATTGATGTCATAAATGGTACAGTGGTATCTGAAGCCCTAAATGATATAGTGATATTTGATGCCCTAAATGATATAGTGGTATCTAATGCCCTAAATGATCCAATGGTAATCGATGCCTTGATTGATACAATGGTATGTGATGCTCTAAATAATATAGTGATATTTGATGGTAATCATCATTTGATTTTGGTATAGTGGTATTTAATGGTAATAATCATTTGATTTTGATATAGTGGTTTTTGATGGTAATTGTCAATTTATCCTAAGTGATATTTGTGGACTAATCTGGGTGACTGCAGAAGCATCCCTACAATGATTTCTCAATTCAAATTCCATGGTATGTAGATTTTAATTTCCATAGTAAATTTATTGATGGTGTCTTTTTTTTAGATGTTAGTTATGAGTTTTCTGTTTTAAGTAATTGTAACTATTAATCTCATTCACACAAACATAACCGATATAACTGTCTTCCTACGAAAATGAACTAATAACTGTATTTTTTTTAATATGTTAGTTGTTAATTAAGACCTGAAAAAAGTGGTCGTTACAATATTCATTACAGTTGAGTCAGGAAATTCTCCCCAGGCAAGATTCAATTCATGCATTTGTGCTTTCCCGTGGTCTTACTTGCAAGATTAATATTACGCTGATATTGGAGATGTTTTCTTGTGCGATATCGCACATGTATTCATTATTTGGTAGGAAAGTCTATTCACGATTCATACATGCCTTTTATGCAACTGTGTACTCTCCCTATGATAAAAACTTCAATCGGTCTAGCTTTACTGTCCATCACTCTTATCAATTTGTGTTTCCATCGATTAATTTTGTATGTCTTTGTCTTTCATCGGGTGCATGTTCTTCATTGCTTTTTCATATTTCAATGCCTACAAGTATCAAGCGATGAGTACATTGATGGGATAGTGATAAGACAGAATTGTTTCTCCATGGCCTTCAATCATTGAGTCCAACCTTCCATACAACTTGAGTGATAGTGGATTTTGTTCTCGACATTCATATGGTCATTAGTAGTGGGTCACCGTGTGAGTCAAGAAGACCAATGCTACACAACTATCTTTGATTGAGACATTTCATTTATGGATATGTTATGAGGAGTTGGATGCTTCAACGACACGAAGAGTGATACAAGCATTATCACTATACTTATCATTCATGGTTGAGAGTTCCAATAACATCATTCAACAAAAAAAATTAGGATCGTTTTATTGCAGGATAGTGATGGGCATCTACGACGAAAGTTTGGGAGCGGGCAACCAACATCATTGGATATTGTTGAGACTCATCACTAACAAAGATGGAGTTAAAGTTCAACTGTTGAAAGAACTTGCTTCCATTCCTCTCTTGGTATATGACATGTTCACTTTGTCATTTTTTTGGTGGTAACAGTTTCTCTTTCTCAATCTTTCGGGTTATTATTGTTTTATTTTTTTATATAACTATCGTCTCTTTTGAGCAATGGAGAAAAGCATATCAGAGTTCAGCTTTGTCAAGGATGGCCACACGTGCTGCCAGATCTCTTGCAAATTATGATTACTGGACGTGGAAAACAATTTTTGTGCATCCAAAGATAACTATTATACTGAGAATAGTGAATGTTGTGTAATAATTTTTTATTTTTTTTATTTTTCTTCCATAAGTTGTGAAAGTTGTTAGTAGTGGAGAGAGGAAGATTTATGCTGAAGTGTCTTCTAGTTTGTAGCAAGAGGACTACAATGATTGTTGAATGGACTTTGTTTGACATCAACATAGAGATTAGCATTACTCTTGTAGAGTTTATAATTTTTGTTTATATAACTTCAAATAATATACTTATTGTATCAATATTTCTTATATGATAGATTGATCTTAATCTCTCTATATTGCTGATGCAACAAGATAAGGATTATAGCTCCAGAAGGAGATGTTGAGCTTTAGAGGGAGTTTTTTCGCTTCAGAGGGAAGCTTTATAATTAAGAGGGAGTGTTTATGAAATCCCCTTCACTCTCATATATGCTTGTGATGCTTATGATATTTGTAAAATTTGAGACTTAAATTGAATTAAGTCTTGTTTTTATAATGTCTATTTCTATTCTTGGGTAAATAAATGAGATTGTAAGATCAGCTATGTAACTCTATCACCATATGATAGTAAACATCATGTTGAAAGAGTCCATGATGTCATCATGTTGAGAGATTCTGTGATGGGAGTTGGATGTCGTGTTGAGAGATTCCATGACAATTCACATTGAGAGAGTCCGTGATTAAAGGCTTAGTTGTGAGTCTTACAAATCTTTTCATGTTGAGTGATACCATGAATATGAGTAATTGTGACAGGGTTTCATGTTGAGTGATTCCATGAATATGATTGATTCTTACAAGTTTTTATGAATCTTATAGGATATAAGGGATGAGATTTTATCATTAACATTTTGATTGCAGTCTTGTGTGATCGTTCAGCTAAAGATCTCTCTCTAGCTAAGAGGGAGTGTTGAAGATGGTAGCTGCAACAGAGATCTTTATCTCTGGAAATATGAATGTTATTACCGTTATTGCTACGCTCAGCTGAAAATGACACTTATATTTAATTTGTAATATTAAATGTAAAGGACACGTGTCATTCACATGCATTGAGGCATGAATATTCGAAGAGTTATAATTAATTATAAGAGCTATGGGAATCTCAAGAGACCTTTGGTTATAATGTGAATAGTCTCTCCTATTGTTATATATTTGCATCAAGCGAATGATATTGTACACTTGAACATTTCATTATCAATAAAAATATACTTTTGTTCTGTGGCTGGATTTTTCCCTTCATTCTCAAAGGATTTTCCTAGGATATTTCTGGAGTTATTTGTTTCAATTTTGTCTCTTTCTTATTGCTGGTTATCTTCATAGTTTTCTGGGCTCTAGTTTTAACATCACTTGCCCCAAGTTAAGTCTAAAATAAGGGATATTACAATGGTATTAGAGTGTTCTATCCCACCTGGATACATTTCCCCGATTTTCTCACAAACAAATTTCAGCATATAAACAGATATTTTATGCAAATAAAAACAGCAAATGCTCAAATAACAATCTCAGAAACAATTATTGCATTATAACATTCAGCAATACAATAACTTCATACATATTCCAATCTTAGATACAGAAAATACAGACAGATTGGTCAAATAAAAAGAACCTGAAATGCAAGGTGAACTCTGTCAATAATCCACTCTAAAGATGAACTACGTTTCTGTCCAATCCACTAGAAGCCTATGTTTCCATCCTTGGGTTTCAGCAAGAAAAAGATGGAAGCTTCTCAAAATTCTCCAAATAGAAACAAAAAATCAATCAGAAATCCAAGCTTACCAAAATGAAGTCTCCATTCTTCTTTGAAGGATCTGTCTTGTGACTCTTCAACTTCCAATTGTCTTCCATCTTCATTCCCTTTTTGTACCTGCTAGATGTTGAAAAGATTGATGTCTTCTTGCCCTACTTTCATTCCAATGCAAAATAAACTTCATTTCCAACCTTGTATTGCCAATTCAATTGTTTGCAAGTTCAGGGAATGTTGGGAAGAATTTAGGGTGTAGTTGGGCTCCATTCTAGGTTTTGGCAGAAATCAAGCCCTCCATGGGCTCACACTTGCGGAATTTGCAGCCCTCTTGGGCTCAATTGAGTGGAAGTCCTTAGTCACTTGGGCTCCATTATAACCTGATCAGAATTTGTAGCTTTGTTGGGCTCATCAACTGGAATTCGGTGTGGTCTCAGGCTCCAAATCAAGCTGAGTGAAATCTAGGGCCCACTTGGGCACCATTCAAGTCTCCTTGGGCTTCATTTGAATGATAGCAGAAATTCACTCGTGCTTGGGCTCATGTTGCAAATGTTGGGCAGTATTTGACTTCCCATTGGGCTCAGCTATCCAATACTTAGAAATCTGGTTGTACTTGGGCTCAAGTGATGTCTTGGCAGAAATTGGCATGGTCTTGGGCTCCAAAACTTGTAGAAATCTCAGCCTCCCTTGAGCTCATGCGTCATGGTCTCTACTTATCCATATGCTGATCACTATCCTGCAACACTGCAGACTTATGCGGTATAGTCACTAATATTGCCGTACATTGTTTCTACCTTACTTCTCTCCGAATACTCCCCCAAGTAATAGATTTCTAGTCATCTCCCTGCTAGTGTAGCTGGCATGGCTATTTTTGTAACAGCGAATCTCCTGATATCTTTGTTGCGTAATAGGGATTGATGTGTGATTATATTTAATGCCAAGCGTTCGTTGATATAAAACCAACACCTTTGATAATCGATATTTTGTACATTTTTTGATATATAATAAATATATTATTACATTAATTTATATTATAGTTTATTTATTATTTATCTATTTAATATCTCAATTATTATTTTTTATTAAATCTTGTGTAATTTCTTCTAAGATAGTATATCAGATATTATATATATTAAAAATATAATAAGTAAGATTATAATATTATTATCTATTTATAGAATATTACAATTATATTGTTTATTCATTCGTATATTTTACTATTATTATTTATCTATTAAATTTTGTCTTTATTATTTGTTTCTTATTAAATCTAATCTTTAGAATGGATGATGTGATTAGGGTTTCAAATCAGGGATGTGACAAAAACCCTTTTATGAGAAAAATCCCTTACTCCAAAAGTCGCCCAATATATTGTTTATTAATCAACAAATTAAAATACACTTGCAAAGCAAGTTTCTCAAAGCTGTATCACCAATGGAGATCCAGAGGCAAAATCAACAGCTATTAGAGTTCTCGAATGCACTCATTCATCAACAATAACCATACTTTAATTGCAATGTTGAGACAACATTTTCCTAACAATTGAAGTGATGGTGCTACTGGTTTTCAGATTGAGTCGTATTACATGTATCCCCAATGGTTTATTCTTCTAAAAAATGGAAATCTAGACAATGTGTATGTAATAAGATTTCTTTAACTATCAGAAAGGTTAGGAGTAAAAAAGAGGAGAAACCATTCCGGTTAAAAATTTAATTGTCTTTGATCTTTTAGGAAGAAGGCAGTGAACCGCACTAATAATATTGGACCAATCACCCCACACAATGCAGTTACCAAGTTTTACAAGGTTATCATTTCTTACAACATTTCCATAAAATTGACATTTCTTGTTTCTTTTTTCACTTCTTTGTTTTAACACACAAAACAAGTGTTTTACAATGTTTCTCACACCTCCATTACCTATATTAACTTAAACCATTAATCCATTTGATCTTATGGACACCAATTCATTCTTTGTCATTTCAACTTAAATAAAAACTATAAGAAATTAGCTACTACTAATAATTCAACAAAAAAACTTGCTGAAAAAAATCAAGAAGAAAATTAGGAAAGATATCCATTCAGATAAGAGAAGTCTAGTCAAGACAAAGCGCACACATTATACAGGCAAGAAAAAACATAAAACTGCTTTATCAAACCCATGTTACCTGAGAAAGGTATCCATCCATGCTTATGGCTTCTAAGTCATCCTTCTCCATTGTATCTTTATAGATGCCATCCTCCCAAGGGCTGCCAAAAGCATTAATTATTCACCTCCCAGAATTCAAAGAGAGAATTGAAGTAGTTATATGTAGTGAGTAATTTCTTCTCTAAATGGGGAAAATACGTTAAATAACTTTCACAGTTCACTATAATTCACAGAACTGGCCAATAAAGCATAGTAAACCTGTTATGTCACTACCATCATGATTGATCAGATTTAGTTGCCACTACAATAGTATTTACACATATAACATTAAATAATAGCCAATAATCAACATTCTATTACCTTTCTAATATAATCCCACAGAATGTTCTAATTTAGAAAACACATTGTAAAAGATCAATGAGGTAATATTAAATATGTTTTTCAAATGTTTGCAATGCATTTGCAAGCTTCACAAATATAGCTGGAAAATAAAAGATGCATAAAAGTTTGGATTTAAAAATTTGAGGATTGATGTGTAGCTGCGGAAAGTTGAAACAGTTAATTAATCAAAAAAGTATTATTATTAGCAACTCAAGAAAGCAAATTTCTTTAAGTTTGGGATTACAAAATTTACTCACTATATATCATGTTTGCTTTTATTATGTACTTGTGGGATAAAACTCAACTAGAGTTCTTTCTATTGTTTTGACATAGATGGGCAGCCTAAGTGAGTCATTCAACTTTCGGAAGAAATTTTAAAGATGCATATTATGGAAAATTGAAATAAATTAAAGAATTATTCACATCAGTCAAAAGTCGTACAATAAATTTGGTGCAGTGCACCAAGACACTTGCTTTAGATTTTGGTTTTCATGTTTGTTTTCACCTACTTAGGCTATAATAAACAAACCTTGGATGAAAAGTCCATGGTTGTCAATGCAAAATACCATTTTGTATGTCTATGGCACTTTATGCAATTTATAAACAAAGGTTGCTCATTAGGCAAATCTAGGTTTTTTAATGTTTTTCGTCAAGCAAGCCTAGGATTAAGTGGTTTTAGTTGGTTTTAGGTATATCAAAACCTTTTCCAAGTCCTTGAAATGAATTCAAGTGGAAAATGCAAAAATTGCACTTCTTGTGCAAAATTGCAATATTGTAGAAGTTGCTCAAAAATGCAACTTAGTGGCAAATGGGTTATAACTATTCAAAACTTGGTTGTAACCGTTTGAATAGACATAGGAGAGATAAATACCTCATTTGTGAGGTCTAGCGGGCATTAATATACGGATTGGAAGAAGTTACAAAGAATAAAATTCAGTTTGGGGTCATTTTCTCTATTCTTTGGATGTTGCCCGTACTATACGGATTGTCAGACCAGATCTGATGGATGTTTGAGATAGAGTTTTGAATCAGCTTTCATTTTCTTTTGGTCTCATCTTTCTAAGTGCTTTCTTGTTCAATTTATTGCATTTTTAGTGAAGCAAGGTCTTTAGGACAACATTTTGGTGCATTCAGCAAAGATGGGCCTCTAACTGCAATCTCCCTGGTTGGAATTTCATGGCCACTTGGGAAATGGTAATTAGTAGGGTCCTATTGAAGATTCTAGAGTTCCAAAACTGGAGGATGTGTTTCGCAATTTTTCCAACCAAGCCCTAGGTCAAGTGCCTTGAGGGATTTGACCTTTTGTAGCGTGTTGTTTGGTGAGTGGCAGGAGTTTGGCACTTGGTGAAGGGCTGAGCATTGGAAATAAGATATTTTCGTGTTGTTAATCATTCCGAAGTATTGAGTTTATTTCCATGACCCCATTTCCTACTGGTTGCTTTGTAAACCAAGCCTAACTTGATCAAGTAGGTCTCTGTTGCCTAGTAAAGGAAAGGGAATGCTGGAGTGGGACTAGAACTTGGTGCTTTGATGTTTGAAGGAACTTTGAAAAGGGTATTCAAAAACCTGATTTGTTTTGGGTCTTGTTTGCAACTTTGTAAACATAGATCCAAAAAAGCCATTTCAGGAGAGCTAGAAGGGGCTTATGGGGATACTAGGCCAAATTGGGGTTTGAGGCTAAGTGTCTGACTCAAACCAGTGGTGTAGTCTATGTTAACTAAGTGCCCTAATTTCATTTAAAACCTTAAAACCCTTAGGACAAACTTCTATGGTGTTTCCCTAGTATTAACCTAGTTGAGGGATATTGGTGCAAAACCCATAAAGTGGGCAAGATTGCTTCTTGGTGAAGTTGGAGAGTGTGTTTCTTTGATCCATTGGAGGATTGGAGGGTGCTGAAAGCTTGTAAGAAGGTTGAAGAGTTGATAACCAATTGGTTGACTTCAAGAGTGGGAAGCCCATTTGAAGCTTCTTAGTTGTGCTCCCTGCATCAAAATTCCATCAAAGAACTAAAATAGTGCAAATGTTTTAAGGGAGCCTATAGAGATAATAGGAATTCAATTCTATTTATAATAATATAACATGCACATGTACATCTCTATTTTTCTGTCAATGAATATATACATATTCATGGCATAAATATATTTCCAGAGAAGTGTGCAAATGGAATTCAATTACCCAAGTCAAAGATGGAAAAACCTAGGCAAAAGCTTGAAAAACAAAGAAATGATACTCAATTAAAAGAATACAGAAAACTATTTTAGTTATTTCATGTCAAAACAGCATGTAGAGATTGAAATGAACACTGTAAGCTCTAAACACGACAAATTCAAAGAGTGAGTGGGTGTTACTGTATTATTTAAAATGGGCTTATCATAAAACAAGTGTGTGATGCTGTCATGGAGCACAACCTTTTATTTTAGGGGAAACACTATGCTTTTTCAGCTAAAACCTTATTACACTCTTAAATAAAAGAAAATATCTCAATAGAACGTAGATTTTTAATCCTAGAAAAAATTCACTCAAAGTAAAAATTTTTAAAAAATTGGCAACATCCCATTGGGACTTTCTCCCAAGAGAGATTTTTAAAATACCCTAGTAACTTGAAGAAGGGGATAAGCCCAAAACATTATATCTTATAGCCACCCCAAAAAGTTCAAGGAAGAAATAGAGAAAACTATTAATGAGCTTCTTGAAATGGTCACATTCAACCCAATTCTAGTCCCTTTGCCTCCTCCATGGTTCTAGAAAAAAATAAGGACAGCACTATGAGAATGTGTATAGATTATAGATCTTTGCACAAGAAAATTTTAAAACAACTTTATCACATTCCTAGAATCAACAAACTAATTGATGAACTTCACGAAGTAGTATATTTCTTAAATACGTTCGGGGTAACAATAAATCAGGGTAAGAGAAGAAGTCCCTATAATAGCTTTGGATGTCATTTTGTACACTTCGAGTTTCTTGTCTTAGCTTTACAACTAACCAACACTTGTGCTACTCTCCAATCAGTATGAACCACATTTTTAGGAAACAATTGAGGAAAAACATTTTAACATACAACAAAACTTAGGACGAATATTTAAGACACATAAACAAAGTGCTGGGAATACTTGGACAACAATCACTATTTTCCAAGCTATCCAAGTGTGATTTTAGAAACTTAAGGAAGTAATGAGCTCCTGTCCCGTTTTGAAATTTTGCACTGTTCATTAACACTTAAGTTGGAAGGTGATGCTTCTAGGGAAGGCATTTGAGCAGTGTCAAAGCAAAAGAAACATCCTATAGCCTTCAAAGTAGAAAACTAAAGGAGTTATTCCATATATGATAAGAAGATGCTAGCAATCGTGCATGCTTCAGCTAAATTTAGACAATACTTAGTTTTTGGGAGGTTCGTTGTAAAAACCGAGCATGATAGCTTAAGATTGTCCCTAAATCAAAAAAATTTAAATGATAGACAATAGAAATGGGTGAGTAAAATACAAGCCTTCGATATCTAATGCATCAAAGGAAAAAATAACATTCTAATAGATGCACTATCCCGTAAACCTTGCTTGTGCTTCATAACCAGCATCTCTCTGGACTGGAAATTCACTTATTGCTGAATACACCAAAGCTCCACAGGCCAGTGGCATCCTAGAAGGGAATATACAAAATGATGAATATAAGGAATTGGAAGAAGGTAGAATTCATCGTATACAAACATAAAATATACCTCGCACTAGGATCGAAGATGAAGGAGAAGATCATTAGAGAATACCATGACAACTCCTTAGCTCGCCACCAAGGATACTATACAACTTACAAGGAAGGAAAAAATATTACTCTCGGAAAGGTTTCGAGAAAGATACCCTTAAAAATATTAAAAAACTTGACTTGGCAAAGGAACAGAGCAGAACAAACCTATCTAGTAGGCCTCTTACTACCTGTACCCATTCCTTCCAAAAAATGGGAAAGTATTAATATGGATTTCATAACCGGGCTTAACAAAATACAAGGCAAGGGTTGCCTATATGTGGCAGTGGATCGCCTTACAAAATACTTACACTTCATGGCCATACCCATAGACTATAAAGCTCCTCTAGTGCTAGATGTTTTCTTCAAGGAAATTTTCACATTACATGGCCTACCTAACAACGTTATCAGCAACAAAAACAACCGATTCCTTAGATTTTCACAGCAAGAATTTTTCCAACTAAGAGGGATAGAACTCACACCGAGCACAAGCTATCACACCAAACACAAGTTAACCAGCAAGGATAGAACTCACATAAAAAACAAGTTATCACACCAAGCACAAGCTATCACACCAAGCACAAGTTAACCAGCAAGGATAGAACTCACATAAAAAACAAGTTATCACACCAAGCACAAGCTATCTTACTAACGTGCGGTTAGAATAAGGCAGCTATTAATCAATTAATACATAAACCAGCAATTCGCTTATACACTATGATCCATGTAAAAGGCAGCAATCAACTAAAGCAGCGATTAATTATATATAAGAGGTGGTTAATCATTCCTAAGCACCAGAAAATCCTCCAAAGGGTCACGTGTCTTATCAAACAATAATAGTAAGCACTAGTTAGTTTGGAAGGGTTGTGATTAAGTTAAGAAGGTATGCCTCATTTATGAGAAAATGCATACCTGTGAGAGAGTGGTGATTCTTAATTCGTTTCTTTAAGGATATATAAGGTGAATCGCTTCATTCGAAAGGGGCATCAAATAATCAAGAAAGATCAAACAAGTGCACTATTGAGTTCAAGACATTTACATTTCAGAATTGGGCAATCTAGTGAAATCATAAATATTGTGGTATGCAGTACATAAGATGTTGTCCAACTTAATATTTTGTGAATTTGGTGTAGTTAATGATGGTGAAATACTAACCAATTGAGATTAAAATCTACTTGTTATCCTACAAACAATCATGTGGAGTTAAGAATGTATGCCTCATTTATGAGAAAATGTATACCTTGAGAGAGTGGTGATTCTTAATTCCTTTCTTGAAGGATATACAAGGTGAATCACTTCATTCGAAAGGGGCATTAAATGATCAAGAAAGATCAAACAAGTACATTGTTGAGTTAAAGAGATTTGCATTTCAGAATAGAGCCATCTAGCAATATCATAAATATTGTGGTATGCAATATATAAGATGTTGTCTAACTTAATATTTTATGAATTCGTTATAGTTAATGATGGTGAAATACTAACCAATTTAGATTAAAATCTACTTGTTATCCTACAAACAATTATGTGGAGGTGAGTAAGGAAACACGAGGAAGAACAAATGGATTTCCCTTCTAAGTATGGTACACCATGGTGAACGGATGGCATCTTGCCATAGGTGGACCAAGGAGGAGTGTTGTCCCTAAGGTATGGACTGGGGTAAGTACCCAAAATTTGGGAACTCCACGTCACCAAATGAAATCGTCAAAAGTAAAAAACCCGTCAAATAAAAGCCACGTCATGTAGGTCTATCCCTTCATGTATTCTGAGTTTATGCATTTACACATTGCAACTTTATTACATATTCACGAGGCATTTATGGTTATTAAGCATTCACGAGCAGAGATAAACGCACAGCAAAAGTTTTGAAGGCAGACAAACGCATAGCAAGGGTTTCTGATCGAACACAAACAAAGACGTGATCTCAGAAACGCAGGCAAGGACGTTCTAAATTTTAATATTTCCAATCATTCGTTTATAAACTAACATAAACAAGAGCCGGCACAATTAATTTTAATTTATAAGGTATATACTAGTAAGTTTAGACTATCGTAAATATTCATTATCAAAATTTGATTTTATTAATTTAAAAAGTAATATTAAAAAACTAAAAAGCTTAATACTAATGTTATTTTTAATTTTTAATGTAGGCATCGTTAGTATACATTGCAATGTTATATTTATTTTGTTGTTATTATTATTAGTCCCTGCCTATATATAGGCAGAGAACTAATGTTCCCGGTGGCACCTGTCTATTAATTTATAATCTAAAAACATTTCAAATCTCTAATGTTTAAAAAGATCTATTTTTAAAATCAATTTTTATGTGTTAATTTCTTTTTTCTGATTGGATGAGTCTTTTTTCCCAAGGGTTTAATTGTTTTTAAATTTAGAAAAATAATAGAAATTCAGATCTCTCCAGAACATTCCATTTTTCACTCTATCAATTTAAAAAAAACATAAAAATTAAATAGTGGCGGTGACCGACTGCAATTAGGGAGAACTGTGTAAAGGTTTTCGTCTACTAGCGGATCCGCAACAGGGTTTGATTATTGTCGGAAGTCTGAGGAAAAATTCTGCAATTTTAGGGGTGGAATCTTTGACAAATTCAGAAATAGAAGCAATGGTGCAGGAAGGAGATTTAGACGGCGACAGAGCTCTGAATGAGCATGAATTTTGCGTTCTGATGGTTCGCCTTAGCCCTTATTTCATGGCGAGGGCCGAGAATTGGCTCGAGGAAGCCCTACTCGATGAATTGGAAGAAACTCTGAAAGATTATAAATCTTAAAATATAGAAAAAGATAAGTTTGTTTGCATAGTATTTTTTTCTCTCCCTTTCATTCCTGTTTTTTGAGATGTGAAAGGTAACGTCTGCATCAAAAGCTGCATAAGGATTTTTTTTGTCCTAAATTGAAGAAAGCTTATAAAAACTTTATATGCGAAATGAATAGCAGTCTAGAAAGAGACTGTACAAGATACAAAATAAGATACTACATCACCGAAATCATCAGGTAGTCAATTCTGGAGAGTTAACATCAGCTAGATAATACCCTAGTCAATTTGTTATCAAATGATGGGGTATAGACTTGGCATATGAATTATTTGACAAAATCTCATTTACAAATGTGACTCCATAGATTGATGATTGCTGGATTTGCACATTGAATTCTTAAAAAGACTTTAGAAACTTTCAACTACGTGCATTTTAGAAACTTACAGAAGATATGGCTGAACAAATCAAAGGGATTTCATCTCATCGAATGCATTGACAACAAGATTCGCCGAAAATGGATTGCTGAACCAAATTTGTAGAAGCCTTCAAAAAATGGATTGATTGATATGATTACACATGTAAAATCATAAAGAACGAGTCTGGATTGTTTAATGGAAGGCTTCAGAATACATGACGCACCCCAATTGTTTGACAGAATGCCTATAAAGATGTCGCATTGGGAGATACCATGCATGCAAAATATCCGTGTCACAAGTTTATTGAAAGGGTTTAGAACCTCCAGAGAAATAAAATTGATAGTGGTCAATCCAAATTTCGCAATGGGGTCATTGTGGTCAATCCAAATTTCAAATAATACAAAACTATGGAACCATAGATGATGACGTTGTAAACTGTTTGACGGAATGCCTCAATTTGATGCCGCAACTTCTGCAAAAGTAATGAACCCAATGTGAAAGCTTCGAAGCATAGACACGATGTTTTATGGAAAGGTCTCCAAATTTTTAAGCAAATGTAGTGGCACAAACAGTGCCAATTTCTTAACATTTGTCAAAAGCCTGTTGCGATAGAATGAGAGCTTTGGAACGAGATATTAAAATATATCAGTGGGTGAAGCTGAATATAAAATGGGGAAGCATAGATAATGCATTGAATTGTTTGTTAGAAAGCCTAAATGACAACGCATTTGAATTGTTGGACAAAATGCTTCGGAGATGTCATCTTAGGGAATGAAAGGATATGATCGATTGTGAAATATACACAATTGATTTGTCCTAAAAGGTTTGAGAAACTTCGAAGTACTGGCCACACTAAAATGGGAAGCTTTCAAGCAAAATAAAGGGTTTTGTTCGTCGGCGGATCTAGAACGGGGTTTGATTACCATCGAAATTCTGAGGAAAAATTATGCTATTTAAGGGGTGAAATCTTTGACAGATTCGGAAATAGAAGCGATGGTGCAAGAGGGAGATTTGCGAAATGATGGAGTCTTAAATGGTTCGGCCCGTAAATCTAAAAAGGTCAAGAGAAGTTGAATAGTTGTGTGATCATAAGCCTTCATGTCTCAACAGTCTCCGCTGTGAAAACCAATCAACACAGTCACAAAGAGTAGCATCCTTTCTTTTGTATTTCGAATCTCAGAGCACAACTAGACCCTTGAAAGATTTCAATTTCACCAGACTATTTCAGCAACACTCTGAATGAATAATATTTTCTAAAGCTAAAACTAAACTTACAATATGTTTATTAAAATCACTACATTATGATAACAAAAAATATCCTATAAATAATATTAAAAATTTAAACTCTATTAATATATTAATTTCTAATTTTACAAATTGGAAAAAATATTTTAAAAATGAAACCATTTTTCTTCCTATTTTGAATTGAAGTATAAAAAAGTTGAGGAAACATTTATACATCAAATAAAAATGCATATCTTACCAAATGGGCATTTAATATATGTCCACATGGATTGCTATTGATTCAATACTATGACCAAAAAAGTATGCCTCTCAAATTAAGTCAACACTATGGCACTCGCTAAATCATCAGATATTTGTACCCGCTAGCAGTGCCCATTTCCCATCCTTCATTACACCAACTATTGAACGGGTCCTTAATCAATTTGTATGGAACCACTCTCCACTATCAACAGATCATTAGAATTTTCTGAAATTATAATGCAAGTTATAAATTGGGGAATTGTTGGTTAGTACACTTTAACTAGAGATGAGCTATTTATTCAATAGGCAGGCACTTTGACTCTTCTAGATCTCTTGTTATTAAAGTAGGTATTGTATTACTAATAATAAGTTCAACAATTAGTACTAAGTTTAACTATTTGTACTATTAAGTTTGAACTATTAAGTTATTAAATAAATAAAAATTTAAAAAGTAAAACTAAAAATTATAATATTAAAATAATAAAGTTGTAAACAGTTAACATTTGAAAATTTATTTATTGTTAATTATTATTTAAGTAATACTAATAATATTAACAAGTCATAAATATTAGAAATCCATAAATTATTTAATATTTATATTAATTATTTACAAAAAAATCAGACTGTTATTAACAGCATCATAGGCTATAGCCTAGAAGTGTCATTAATTTTTTTTATGGAATTCCGAATTTTATTGTTTGAAAATTGACACTAACAATGTAATTTTTTTCCATTGTCAGACGGAAGAAAGCAAGGGTTGTATCCTTTGTGGAAATATGTTGATCATGTTGCAGGGCCAAAGGGTTCGAGTGGATCAGCCAATGTCAAATGTAAACTTTGTCTTTTGGGATGGAAAGGTTCTTATATGAGAGTGATGACTCACTTCCTTCACCTATATGGGGTAGGTGTTGATCCTTGTACAAATGAGGTGGAATGGTATGATGCTATAAGTGGGCAAGAAAGGGCTGGGGGGAAGGTTGTTAATAAGAACTCTCATACTTCAACAACAGGGCCTATACAGAGTCAGCATAGAGATTCAAATGTGGATGTCTCATCTACAGATGTAACAGCGGACCATGCTCACAAAAGACCACACATTGGTAGCTCAAACCAAATTATAAGATTGTTTGATGTGCAAGGTCAATATGCGATTAATGCAGCAATTGCACGATTGTTTTAAACAAATGGAATAGCATTTAATGTTGCTCATTCCCCTTTCTACACTAAGATGGTCGAAGCTATCCATCATGCCCCATTAGGGTATAAACCACCTGGATATTAAAAGCTTCACGCTACTTCACTTGATAAAGAAAAAACTAGATTAGATGAACAAACTACACCAATGAAAGAGTGTGGGCTACAAAGGGCTGCAGTATTGTGATGGATGGGTGGACAAATGCTAGAAATCATCCACTACTTAATATCATGGTAACATGCACCAATGGGCTTTATTTTTTGAAGGCAATAGACTGTTCAGGGAAAGAAAAGAATGCCGAATTTCTACATACTCAACTATGTGAGAGCATTGAGGAGGTGGGGCCTACACATTTGGTCCAAGTTGTTACTGAAGCTGCCCCTATTTGTAAAGCAGCACATATGTTGGTGCAAAAAAAGTACAAACATATATTTTGGACACCCTATTGTGTGCATTCGTTGAATAATGCACTCAAAGACATTGGCAAGTTTCAATGGATTATAGATCTCATAGAGAAGGGGAGGAAAATACAAATGTTTATATGCAATCACCACCATGCACAAGCCATCTATCGTAAATATGCCAAGGTGGAGCTACTCAAACCTACTGATACACACTTTTCTTCCTACTTCATTCTTCTTGACCGCCTTTGCGAAGTCAAAAGTGCTTTGTATTCCACAATAGCTAGTGATGCATGGACAACTTGGAGACAATCTACATCAAGTACTACAGTTGAGGTGAGATGTACGGTTCTTGATGAGCACTTTTGGGCTGATGTGAAATTTGTTGTGGACTTTATTAAGCCCATACGTGTGCTGATTAGTTTGTAGATTTGGATAAGGCATGTTTGGGAGAAATCTATGAAGCAATAGATTCCATGTGTGAAAAAGTCAAGACAATAACTGATGCAAAATATCCTTCTCTATATCATTTGGTAGAGGAGAAGTTACATGGAAGATTGGATAAGCTCAGCACACCTCTTCATTGTGCTGCATATGTTCTTAATCCTAAATGGCATTGTATACAGGTGACGAGAAAGAGGGCTCCACATCAGGATAGAGAGGTAACAAAAGGATTTTGGGATGTAATAAAAAAGATTTATGGCTGAGGGGAGGATGCTTCAATTTTGAGGAGTCAATGGAATAAGTTTTCACGTGGGCAAGGTCATTTTCGTTCTGTGGAAGCTTTATATGATATAAATTAAAGATATACCCTATAGAGTGGTGGTGGAACCATGGAGGGGAAAGTCCTGAATTATAATCATTTGCAATAAGATTGCTCTCACAAGTAGCTAGCTCTTCATGTTGTGAGAGAAATTGGAGTACTTACATGTTCATTCATTCACTATTAAGGAATTGGTTAGTGTCAAAGAAAGCAAAGAAATTGGTGTACATTCATAGCTCACTTCGTCTCCTCTCTCATATAGATTCTGGATACAATGAGGGTCCTTCATCAAAATGGGATCAAATCCCATCAGATCGAGAACTTGCTGCCCTTGTGGATGGAGAGGTTGAGGTAGATTGCCTTGTTGACTTACCCGTTGTTATTCTACCAACAGAGGAACCTAAGCTCGAGAGTGATGACTATTTGGATAGTATCTTAACTAAGGACCTTGATATAGATGATCAAGGCATAGAAGACTAGACAATATGATTAGATTAAGACTTCTCATGTCTGAAATTTGCTTTAGTTTGTGATTTGCACATCAGCTTCTTGTTTCTCAAGCTTAATCCAATGTGGCAATATATAATCAGTTTAAATTTTGAAACTTCGGTACAATACTGATTAAAACTTTATAACAGTAAACTACTAAAGTTTTTCTGATTTTCACTATTCAAGTTAGAACTAGAAGATTATCATTTGCAATATGTTGTTAATTTCAAATTTATGATCTTCTTGTCCATATTTAAAGTTTGTCTTTTGTGTTCACTATTAAGCATCTAAAGTTTTAACAGTCAGCAGATTTATATTATCATTTATGCCTTATGGCTCATATTTTCAAATTTCATGTTTTGAATGCTCAATGTCATGCTCATGACTGATATTTTCACATTTTCTATAAATTATTAAGACTATATGCTTTATATATATAAAGCATACACATGTACCCTCATCTCCTGTTTTGAAAAATACACGTACCCGTACCCGTGACCTTGGTTCTAAGGGATCAGCTTACAGAGAGAGATGGTGAATTAATAATCAACCAATTAAACAACTTTTCAACCTTTAAGCCTTTATCTCAATAACAACTTAACAGCAGCACATAGAAGCATTCAACACATAAACACATCCACAAGATTGACACAAATATTTTGGTATGCAAAAGCCCAACTTGGGTGAAAACTGCGGTGGGGATTAGTACCCACAAATTGTGCACTCTTCTGAAGTATGACCTGTGAGGAACTTAACCCCATTAGAAGTTACAATGACATCGTTAGGTGTCACCCTATAAGGGAATTCATCTCTATCCCTATTTGGAGCTTTACCCTCTTAGGAGTAGCCTAGTTAGAGGACTTTAAACACAAATTAAAGTGCCACCCTATTGAAGGATTTACAACAAAGGACCTGTTATGATCCTCCCAATTAAGGGATTTTACTATTGTAACTATTAGGGAACAACAAAAAGAATGGTCTACGGAATAGCACTACCTCTTCTTAATCAGATCCACTAAAGCTCAAACACACTTCACAACATACTCAAATCTACCCTGGCTTGATCGTAGCTTGCACCCTTCACAACACTTGCTTGACCACGATCAACAACAAACTATTCAACTTTTACCAGTATATATTGGACATCCAAGTCTACTGCCTTAATCAAGCCCTAGAATTTTTTTTTTTTTTTTTTGATGGAGGGTTCAAATTTGTGAGGCAGCCCAGCAAAGGCACGAAGCCTGCCAGCTACCAACGAGCAAAGGCCACCACATAAAAGTTTTAGGAACCTGATACAAGCCCACTCATGCCTGAAACCTCTTCCGCTTACATCCACACTACCAAAATCGACCAGGGCATGATCCCAAGCTCATCCCTTATGATGTCGGAGCCTTGCACTCAACAAGACTTTATCCCTGATCGGCTCATTGAAAACCTTTCAACTTCACCAATAGACTAATATGTATTTCAAATATTAAGAACCTTTCAACTTCACTAGTAGACCAATATGTATTTCAAATATCCCGCTAGTTTCCAACGTGCCATAGGACAAATCTTAAACCACAAAATACATTTACACGACTGCACCAACCAATTCACAAAATTTTGTGCCAATAGGTCAAACACACTTTGACCAACCGCTTGCTTCCTCTAGAACCTTTTACGTACGTTGTCATCGAACAATGTTATGACAGATCGCCACATCCAATCATGAATACACGTCACTAGATTATGACCGACTCAACTAAACTAATCGCAACCTTAACACCAATCATCAATTTACTGATTGTCACTCAAGAACTCATTACTCTATAACTTGTTAAAGAACTCTATCACTGCTTCACTAATCGCTTAAACCATTATGTCAATACTTACCAATCACAATAATGAGTTATGGTCATAACTGTATCGTACTATACTATTTAAATCATCCTAAGATCACTCCACTTGACTCATCATAGATTTGACAAACCAATCAAATCAACTATCCCTCCTCACTAATTGTTCTAGCAATCGCACTGTCAATTCACCTAATCATACCTTTCTTCAATAGTAGTGATCATACCATGGACTTTCAAAGACATACCAAATTCTCTACTAATGATCACAACAACTTACTACAACACCTTTCACATCATGTTTATGCTTGGCAACATACTAAGAACACTAGTCCAATAGTTGACATCAATGACAACATAATAACTCATCACTGTGCAATCAACCTTATACCGTGACATTACTAACATCACCTATCCTTGCAACATCAATATGCCAACAATTGCATAGAAGCAACTCCTCATAGGTAGTTACGAGTAAAAATTTTGGACCAATCCTGCTCCTAAGCAATACATCACCACCAATATAACTTAACAAATAAAATCTCGACAACCAAATCAGTTGACCGACCTACAGACTGAATTCCACTTGACCAACCTCCACTTCCAAGAGAGAAAATTGCCAATCCAAAGGAATTGATGAAAAGTGAGCCAAACTCCTTAACAAAGTCAAAATGGGAAATCTGCACAGAACATTTGTAAATAGAAAGAGAGTCACTCTACTAGTAGATGAAATCCATCTACAAGTCCAATCCCTAACCTTCATGCACAATTTATTCAAAATCCCCAAAACCCTTTAAATTCAAATCCAACAACAAAGGTGATCTTAAATTACACCAAAGGAAGAGAACCAATCCAAAACTTAAGGATCTGGGCAATCCTGGTCTAGATAAGCTAGGGAGTATTAAAGATGAAGATAGAAGATTTGTCTGCATTAATTTTTTGGCACAAAGCAGCCATGTATGTGTCAAAAGTTCTCCAAAAATTTACTCCATTGATTCTAGCTGAACCCATCAAGGTTGCATCATCAACAAACCAAAGATGGGAGTAAGGGAACAAACTATCACACCAACTCCATCCCTAGATCAAACCTTGTCTAACAAAAAACATAACAAATCTGCCTAGACCTTCAACAGTAGACTTCTCATGTACTCACTTCAATCCCTTACTTGGTTCAACCCCTTACCATGGGATTGTCTTCTCCCAAACAATACTAAAAGACTCTGCTTACTCTGCAACAAACACTCCTCCAAGCATTTAACCATTCCCTAACCAATCCAATTGTAACCAACATACAATGTTACTGTCCCTCTACTGAGCCGGACACTATTTTAGATATAAACCCTCATCCCCTTGTTCTCACTCCTCTTACACACCCTCATAACTCACTACCACATCCTCCTTAACCCTTGGACTTCCTGCCCATGATCAGAATTTATAACCACCCCCAGACTGGACTGAAACAGTCCCTCAAACACATGTTCATTGACTCAATGCACGTGAATTCCTGTGCATGGCCTTCTGCAAGTTTGGTAGATTATAAAACATTCCTCTCCCCATCACTCTACCAATTTTGGGGGTTCCTTGCACGTAAAGTGTTGCAGAACTACATTTTACAAGACCTTTGGATACCCTAACTGAGGGTTTTGACAGATTTTGTTCAAACCTAGATATGTCCCTTAATACTCAATGAAAACTAATGCCACAAAACCCAAAATGTTGTTGATTCAATGCTCTAACAGATGCAATCAAAGAATCTTCAAATTGTTAACATATTGACTATAAATGAATGCTATAACCAACTGATAATAACAGATAGAAAATGGGATATAAGCAGAAAACCCAAGACTTCTATTGATCATGGGCCAACTACATCAACTTCATTGCTCATTCTCGGACCTTTACAACATATATAGACCTGTGTCATCCTTTTGAAACCGGAAACCAATTTATAACTACCCCCATGCTAACTCTAGTCGGTTTAATTCCCCCAATCTATGTTGTCAACTCGACAACTTACACCTTTTGACATCTCATACTTAAATATTATTCTAATTACATCAAACAGTCATTAGTTGACCTTATACTCTTACTTCTACCCTTTCAAGCCCATACATTAGCCCTGTTGGGACTCGCTTTCCCATTTTGGCAACCTTGATTAAAATAACTTAACTATGACTCCAAGTGGCTTTAATAGCCTCGTTACATCATAAAATGACCTTGCAAGTCTTATTTAGCTTCATGTCCTCTTGGATCCTCCTTTTGACACAATGGTATTTGTATTTGTTGGTCCTCAGGTGTTCCTGCACCAGATCATGTCAGCTATTTGATTGAGGTTAGGAGCTTGTGACCTTTCAATGCCTAAATGCCTTAATAGTGAATACCAGGAATTATTATACAACACATTTTGTCAGTTACCACTATTGTTAACCATATCCATCTTGCATCATGTCAGCTGTTCGGTGGAGGTGAGCAACATGAGAACTTTCAATGCCTATAAGCTTTAAAAATGAACACCATGAATCACATAATGCATTTTTTCATATACATAATAGTGACATTTAAATGCCTATAAGGTCACACAATACATTCTTTTATATAGAATATGTTATTCTTTTCATTTCCAATATCCAAAAAGCATAACTGCAAAAAAATCACTTTGTGATCATTCAAGAGAAAAATCTGAATTCAATTTTTTAATGCAGATTGCTGTTGAGAACATAGATTCGAATTTAACTAAGGCATTCAATGAAAGGATGTCAGCTATAACAAGACATGCAATAGATAACAATGAATATAATAAACACAATATTGGTGACTTGGATTTGTAATTTCCTGACACTGTCAATTAAACTGTTTAAACATTCAAAGGCTTTGGGTATGGAATGCCCTGTGACTTCCAAATAACAAACATTCAAATTATATTACCTTTCCGGAGCTGTTGAGAAAAGATCTTCAAGCTCTGGCGGACGCAATGCTCCATCCTAAGCCACATTCAAGAACATATTAACAAATATGCAGACATACAGTTCTTTTTAATATCCCTAGTAAGAATTTCATACCCCTCGTGATATAACCATAATTGATATGAAGCTCAAATAATTGCTTTAAATAATAATATTATGAATTAACATGAGAGTTGAAACAGAAAACGATGCTGCTGAAACTGCAACTTTTAATAAAAGGAATAGATTGCAAAAATAATGAAACAAGAAAAATCAGCTTGCACTTAAAATATCCAAAAATTTAATTGTACTGAAGAAGTAGAGATTTGAAAGCATACACCATCAATGTCGAACAACAAAAATATTCCCTTCAAGAACTCAGTAGCTTCATTAGTTAGCTCTACACTCTGCACACATTAGCCACAAAACAAATTAGACACTTTGTCAAACAAGGTTAAAGATGCAAATTGCATATTCCAAAATGCATTCACTTATCAAATAACCTGTCTTAATGAACTCAATGTCTATCAGCTAACTTGTACTTCCAACAAACATAAAACATAAGAGAATTATGTTTAGAATTCCAGTGCTATGACCTGTTTCACATACATTAGGGTAAAAAGGCAATAAGATATTTTCTAAAAAATGTGGCCAAATAAGTTTCTGTACCTTCTGATATGCACTTCCAAAGTATTGATCCTCGTGGAAAATATAAGCCTAGAGTTCAAATGTAATGACAATAATACCTCAATCTCCAATCCTATGGTGAAATTGTGAAAGAAATATGATGGTTTCCTTGATGTTGTGTTTTCGATGTATTAATTCTCGAAGTAAAGACACAGCTATCTCAATATTTCTTATGTTCCTGTGAATTGATAGTTAGTATAAAGCCATTAGTTTCTTGACTCCTGCTGATACTTATTTTCAAAATCGATGATCCAGACTATCCCACAAACTAATATATTTACTCATATATACATCGAGTAAAATTGTCAGAAATAGAATAGTAATAATTTATCAATGTCCCACAAGGATGGCGAGGCTTTAAAGTTTCTTCCTAGATCGGAGAAGGTGGACAAGAGTCAGTCTCGGAAAGAGCCAGGGCCAAATGGTCTCCTCCAGCACAGAGTTGCTGAAAACTGAATTCCAATGGACCTTCCAGGGGTAACCCAAGGGTTTCTGGAATTGGCAGAGTAGTTCGAGATAGCCATGGCAACATTTGGTAGAATTTGCTAAATCTTTGCGCATCAATACCAATAAAGGCAGAACTTTTGGTGTAGTTTATGGGCTTCAATTGTATCGTAGTAAAGGCATTAGAAATTTTGAAAATAGATGGAGACTAAGCTATTGTAGTAAATGCTTTGAGAAAAGGTGATAGTCCAAGTTTGGAACTTAAAGCTATTGCAGAGGAAGCTATGGAGTTGCTATCCTCATTTAAGTTAACAACTGTCAACCACATTTACCAAGAAGGTAATGTGGAAGCTGACTCGCTTGCTAATCAAAGTGCCAATGGGATTGATAAGATTGATCAAATCCCAGATGTAGGGTGACATGAGGGATGTCAGTACTTCTATCCCAAACAAAATCATCACAATACCATTAACTAACACGCCTCAAATTTGGAGTTGGGTCTGCAATCAATACCTTTACTCTCCACTTTGGGGAAAGATTTTTCTTTGACTCAGTGAATTCTAACAGTTTTGAGAATGTTCTTTGAAAAACACGTCACCCTTTTGCACTCTCTCAAGACAATGCACTCATTATATGGGGTCATTTAGCAAGATAGTGCCTTAGAATTGGCAGCAAGTTTTCTATTTATTGACACGGTGTTGTGAGGTTTTCACGCCATCACCCCAAAATTTTGGGGACCCCCCTTTTTTTAATCACCTTGGCAATTTTTCGAGTTGTCCAAAAAAATTTTGATTTGATTAAGTGATAGGACACCTTCAGGGCCAGAGGGGAGAGGGTTCGATTTATTTTCACCCGGTTTCAACTTGATTTTCCAAAACCACCAACTTCATCCTTAGGGCGGATAAAATTCAAAAAGCAACACTTGGCAGGATAAAATTGTAAATTTTGTACTTAGATGATTTTTTTGAAAATTTGGATGTAATTGTATAAAATTGGATAATTTTCAAAAAGTTAAATTTTGTTAGATTTGAGTTTTTTGGAAAATCTTGAATTTCTTTGGTGAGAAAAAAAAAAATTCTTTTGTGAAAATGAAATCAAATTGCAAAATTGATTTTAGACTCTAGAAAGGATTTTATTTGTGTCAAAAACTAAAATTGCTTAGCAAAATCGATTTGAATTGAATTGCAAAAAATTGGCTTTAATGGATTAAAATTGCCTTGAAAATTTTTAAGCCTTTAATGAAATTGGTAATTTAATATTGAAAAATGGCTTTTGGTTAGCCAAAATCCGATTTTTATGACATATTAATTGCTAAATCATCATTAAATGGAAACATTTAGCATCTCCAAGGCATTATTCACTTTCTTTTTGCAATTTTGGTCTAATTGGCAATTTAAAAGAGTAAATTTCATCTTGGCAAAGTTAATTTTTAGCTAAACATTTAATTGGGGGCCAATTTTGGTGTTCTAATTAATATTTTCTTGCTCCCAGGGTCCCAGTCAGCCAGCTAGGAAGGAGAGGCAAGCAGGGTATAAGAGGAAGCCCCTCCCCCTTATTTCTTCATTCCTCACTCCTCTTTGGTGCTTAGGAAATTTTTGCTAAGGGCAGATTTTTCTCTTTTTGGAACGATTTTCCTAAGGCAAATTGGCATCCTTTTGGGCGATTTTTTTCCAGCTATGGCAGATTGGCATTGTGTTGGAAATTTTTTAAAGATAGTTTGGAGCTGCTTCCCCATGTTTGGCGAATTTTTTTAGAAGGCAGATCTGCACTTTTTCTTGGTGATTTTCAGTATCCAAAGGCAGCAAGATCCGTCATATTCAAGCACCTTCATTTTGGCGATTTGCCTAGGGCAAAATTCTCATGCATGGCGGCTTCTCTAGGGCAGATCGGAAACTTCTCTTTGCTAGGCAATTTTTGCAAATTCTGATTTTTGCCAAGGAGCTGCGATTTCTGCCCTAATTTGGGCGATTTCATTTGGAGGAGGTTATTGTGATCAAAGGTCTGATTTTTTGGGCAAATGGTGGACAATTCCGAGAGCACTAAATTCTGATTTTTCCAGCTAGGGCCTCAAGATTTGCAAGGAGTTTGAAATTCTTGAAGTCTGATCCTAAATTCCAAAAAGAAGACCCGGCTATTGGTAAAGGTAACTTTAAATCATTTAGAGTTGAACGGGGTCCTTAAGCTGATTACTCTCTTTCGTTCTTGTCTAGATATTGTCTACCTTGGTTCTTCTTGCATTCATCATCCACCACTTCACCATCTCATCATAGGTTGACAAAATGGTAGATGTTAATGCAAGCTAGAAAGACAAAGGATATGATGCCCAAAACAACTTTCTTCTAGTAAATGAGGTGAATAATTGATACCAATGTCGGTACAGTAAACATGATACAGGTAAAGGACAGACTAAAGGAAGGACAATCCCCCTTGGCAAAGAGGAGATACAGAAGGCGATTACACATCACAGCCCAAGCATCGACAATTCCATTTCAACCATGATGAGCGATGTTGGGATGGTGCTTGATTTTGAAGACATCAGAGAAGAGGATATCAATGAGACAAGACTTGGATCAAGATTGGATGAGTTAGGAAAGGTTGCTATCAAGAAGAAACATCTGAACACCCTTTCCTCCCTAAATGCTTTTATTGGATTCACAAAAGAGTATGAGAAGGATCATGAGAAGACACTACAAGCAGCAAACAACATGATGAAATCGGCGAAGCTCAAGATAAAGCACACACCTTGTCCTCCCATGGAAGAAGTCAATGAAAGGCTAGCTAGGTTCATTACCTTAGCTAAAAAAATGAAAGAAAAAGGGAGAGTTATATTAGAAGATCATTTGATGTAAGCCCAAGTGGCAACTCTCTTTCTTCTAGATTAGGACAAGTGTCTAATTCTAATTGGCCACCATTTTGGTGCCTTCTCATTGGTTGCCACTTTTACACTTTTTTCATTAGTCAATTGACAAGGTGGCATCTTCTCATTGGCCGATGGGGTGGCAACCCTAATTAGGGTTTCTAAGATTCAATCTGAATCATCGATTTTGCCTCTTTATCTCTACCGTCGGCTGTACATTTTGGCCTCTATATAAGGCCATTTTGCTCTCATTTGTAGAGAGTTATGTTGGAGAATTGTTGCCAAAATACTATCAAAATTGTTCTCTATTAATTGTTGTGGCTTGCATGGTGGACATACATGATCATTTTGGTGTATTGCATTGTTCTTCTCATCTCTCAAATTAAAGTAGGATTTCCTTTCATGTTGTTAGAGTAAGAAGTAGATCGCTAATTGTATGGTGATGTTAGTGAATGTTTGATAGGGATCTACAACTAGGCCACTAGTATCTTAGTCGTTGGTTAAGTAGCCTTGTGTGGTAAACTAGTTCTCTTTTCCTTTGAATCATTGCATCTATGGAGGTGGAGCCACTGGTAAGCTTTCATTAGATTCAATCCCCGTCCATTTGCTAATCTTTCCATTCATAGGAGTAGGAGTAGAATAGTGAGTAGTTGAGTAGTCGAATTTCACTCTAAGAAAGTTATGAAGGTAGAAGTCATTAGAAGCATTATTGCCTCCTCACGCAATCAACGTTATCTGGCACTACATCCTCCACCATCACTGTCACCATCAACATCACTTGGCACTCATATAAAATCATCACCATCTCACCAAAAAAATCAAGTCATCCTTGAATGAATAACGTAAGGCCGCATACGTGATTACCAGCAAATCACATCGATAAACTAAACGAGTATCCACAATGTAAGGAACATTGGTGTTATTGCTTATGTCTTCATAAGTATTAACTTTTCAAGAGAGGAATTGTGTGTTGATACTCCGTATCAAATATTCAATTGCTAATATGTTATGTAGTGGTACAAAAACTGACATCAACACACGGGAATTCAAATCTCTTCATCGTCCTCATCAAATTTGGAAACTTAGGACTATATTGTAACTCATTTACTCCAATGAATTATTTGAATAATAGTGCCATTGGCGTACATGACCTAAGACTAGCCTATAGAAGTAAAATGGTTTACATTCATTAAACATCTATTATATAGTAAGATCACATACCTTGTTATCTAACCAATTCAAATTATTATGTCTTTATAGAAAGTAGCTTGATACCTCACATTATGTTCCTTCTTATGCATAATAGAGATATATTTGATATCCAATGCATAGTTTGCAAACTCTCCAAGTACTCTCAAGTTTTTTTGTTGGGCGAGTACTCTCAAGTTTAACTCTCGCATATTTATAGATGTTAAAAAACGTCGGTAAACATGTTGATGCAGGGAAAACATTGGATTAAATGCATTTTTCACATCATTTTAATGCTATTAAACTTTACATTTTCTCTATTGAAATCTCAATTACTAATTTAATACATTTTATAATTGTATTCTACAAAAAAGGTATGTTTCTTTAAGAAATTTTAAATTTTAGTACTTTTTGAGTTGCTGAGTTTTCCCCGAGTTTTTATTAAGAATATGCCGAGTTTTTTCCGAGTTGAAAATTTTGGGCTTGCCAAGTACTCCCTGAGTCCAAGTCTGCAAACTATGATTCAATGCATTGGAACAAAATTGAACATTATATAACCAAGGCAGTTAAGGATCACTCAATATCTAAAACAAAGATAATGATTTGACTCTTTACTTAGGAACTCTCTTGACTTTTCATTAGCTTTAGTTAATTTATATCATTCTATGTTATATTATTTATTTACTTACCTGTGTTTATTATTATTTATTATGACATTCTATTTAGAAATTTAATATACTTTCTACAATTTTTATTTTTTTGATCGGTAAACGGTCGTAGCCTTTAATCTATTTTATTAATAAAATTAAAAAAGGGTTCCTCCGTTCTAACGAGCATTGGTAGGAAAGAACGGAAAAAGAAAACCTCTAGTCTTGCCCAGGACCGCGGTCCTATATTATACATCAATAAAATGGGCATACCCCAGTTTATAAAAATCATACATAATATCGAGGTAATTACATCAAAAAATGCTTCAAATAGATCTTTAAACATCCAGATTTTCAGCTGACGAACTCTTGATCTTTATAAAACATCACATAATAAACAGCAAGCAGTGTTAGAGGTTAGAAAATCATAATTAAATGATAAATTGTGATAGTGTTTAATGGAATCCAAAGGGAGCAAACTCCATCATAATAGCAGATACTTTTAAAATCTTGAAATGCGTAGAATAAATCATGACAATTAATTGAGTGATCAAGGAAAGTAACGCGAACAAGCCTAATTCTAATTCATATCACTCTGCAATAGTCGAAATGATTGATCAATAAACTATGCCAAAATTTATACGTGGCAAGGAAACGAACTCAAAAGTGACACTTATGCAAAGGAAGGAAACCCAAATTAACAAACTACAATGATATCCGCTTGCCCAAAATACAAAGACCATTAACCAAATTATGAGGCAAGAATAGATATCAAATTACTATTTCAATTTATACGAGTTATGTTATTTACATTTCAAAAACATATACATGATAGATTCGAGCCGAGAAGAGGACTACTTATAAAATGTGTCCTTACAACCAACTTGTCGAACAAGAAACTATAACTGTAAACCCTTCAACAGTATGTAATGAACCGAAACCTATTTGAAATACTAAGCCCTAACTTTAACTGGGTTGAAAAATTACTACCAAAATGACCCAGAATTAGTATGTCACTACATTTTCTTAAACACCATGATAATCTCTAAAGCCTCATGCAAATTTGTGACCTTTGAACCTAGAGGAAACTCGTAGGCCATCCTGCCTCTGCTTGATTTGTCATAATTTGGGAGGCAAAATTCGACATTATCCAAATTAGAGAGATCTGCATCTGGGTGAACATGTGCATCAAAGGCCCTTAAATAATTTAGGAGCCAATCTCTACCAGGGCCCTCAATTATTCCTCTCTATCTTAGCAAGAAGTTAATTCTTGCTTCCATCTTCGGCCACTCTTTAAAGAACTGAATATTGTCCCTTATAACCAGACATGGTCGCCTCGGGCTTCTAGCGAGCTCTGGACTATCTAGTTTGAATTCCATGTATGCTTCAGGAAAGGGGATACGTAGCCTAGCATCAATGTTAGCTACCACTATCTCCAGCCCTATCAACCAACAAGGGTCGAAAATGTTGTAGCTCAGCCTTATTATGTCCCATTTCTCCACCCTTGCCCTAGCTAGGCAACCTACCCAAAGCCCTATGATATCACTATTACTCCTCCATGAATACTCATAGTTGAAAACCCCCTCTCCCAGCGCTCTACTAACTGCAATTCGGCTCATGTCGTCTATTGGCCGAAATAACCTATTCCATCTTTCTTGCTTAATTGGACCGCAGAAGGCCATGGTACGATTTTTGAACGCACGAAAAAGACAAATATTAGTATCCATGGAGGACTGGAATTGCAGACCATGAGCTACAGAGAGAATGAACTCTATAGAGCCAAAACTGCTAGTTATAGATTTAGGGCAGAAAAATCTAGAAACAGAAATAATGACAAGGACTCCCTAACGGGTTTGGAAATGCCACTCGAAATCATAATAACTCGGCTTTTCTTACACGAAAGAAAGATATACCTCATAATCTGGTACGAGGCCCGCTTAATGATTAATAAAATCTCGAGAGGGGAAATAACATGGGAATAAATAAACACCAAGGATGAAGAAAATCATAGGTTTTGGTTATAAATTAATAAATTGTCTCCATCTGTTCCTTTATTAGCTAGGCTATCGGCTTCCTTATTGCCTTCTATGTAAATATGCGAGAACCTTACTTCTTCAAATTTTTCTAGAAGTTTAAGTATCGTTTCTAATCTGGTATTTAGGATCCAGTTTGGTGTTTCCCCTTTTTTGAAAGCGTTTAATATGATCTAAGAATCCCCTTCAATCATGATCTTTTTAATGCTAAGGCTATTGCATATTTTTATACCTTCTTCTACTGCTTCAAGTTCTGCTACATTATTAGTCAATATTTCCAATGATTTGGATCTTTTTTGTTAAGAAAGTAACCTGAATAACCTACAGGCCTATGGGTACAGAATCGTACCTCACTCTTCTTGCTAATATTCTCTAAAGAATGACATTGCATATTATTTGTAGTCTCTATAGAGGTGCCAGCGATCAGGTTGGGATTTGATAGTTTGACTTGTAACTAATTATTAATTAAGTCTTATTACTATTCCAAAGTTGCTGACTTAGAGACTCTTAATAATGGATGCATTTCAAGGGTCATGTCTCTTAAGAACATACCCTTCAATAAGGATATTTAGACGGGTATTGTATGCAGTTTTAGGACACACAGAAAATATACAGTCTGGACTAAAAGCATATATATCCTATCGGGTTCCTTGTATCAACTTCACACTCCAGTTTAAGATAATCTCAGCAATACACTCTTCTCAGAATTCAACATACTCAGACCTGCAAATTAGTATTTGGATCAGGGTTGATTTTCACCTAGTTTTGCTCTTTAATCTCAAAATTCTTGTCATTTGAATCTGCAGATATTTACATGGTATCAAAGCTTAGTTATCAGATCTAGGGCTCTGCAGATTGTTACATATCAGACCTGTTCATATCCAATAGTTATTATTCATCTCCAATGGCATATACAATCAGGCCTGAGGATAGATTTGATGGAAAGGAACATTTTGAAGCATGGAAATTCAGAATCTTGATGATTCTCGAAGAGAATAATGTTAGACAGTTTGTTGATGGAGCATCCAAACAGCCATCTGTTGGACCTTACAAATCCACATGGTCCAATGGAAGCAGGAAAGCCATTCAAATCCTCTTGGATGGAGTTAAGAATGACATCGTACCTATGCTTACAAAACACCTAACTGCCTACGATATGATGAATGCATTACGAAATGCATTTGAAGTAAATAATGCAACAAGGGTCCTTGCACTAAAGAGACAACTAAATCACATCCAAATAAAGAAAGGAGAATCAATAAACTACTATTTTCTAAGAGTTGCTAGTATTAGAGATGAATTGGCAAGCATAGGAACCGTCATAAATGACATCGAATTAACACTCATGGCCTTAGATGGACTGCCAGAATCATGGGAAACATTTGCACAAGGTATATAAGTGCTAGAGATAAGCTTCCAGATTTTAATAGACTTAAAAATGATTGTCTTTAGGAAGAATCAAGAAAACTAAAGAAAGGAGGAAAACCTAAAATGGAAAATGAAGAACTTCACGTTCTCAATGCCAACTCTTATAAAGGCAAGAAAAAGCATTTCAAGAAAAATAAAGGAAATCAGAAGAACGGAAAGTCCAAGAAAGACCTATCAAAAATTAAATGTGAAAAATGTGAAAAATTTGGATACTTTAGATCAAATTGTCCAGAAAACTCCAAACAACAAGCGAACTGCACAAATATTGTTAGGGAAGAAGAAACTTATGATATAGAGAATCGTGTTTTGTATTCCTCCTTATCAAATGAAATCTCAAATAAGGAATGGGTAATAGATAGTGGATCCTCTAGGCATATAACGGGATACAAAGAAACTTTGGATTTCTTGTCCGAGAAAGTCAATGGTGAAGTTACTATTGGTGATAACTCAACACATTAAGTTAAAGGGATTGGTAGCTGCACTTTGAAGCTAAAAACAAGAAATACTCTCCTTCTGAAAGATGTACTATATGTACCAGGGATAAAAAGAAACCTAATATCAATTACAACGTTAGAAGATGATGGACACAATGTTGCATTCATGGATGGCAAAGTACTAACTTGGGCTAAGAATTCTTCCATCAAGAAAGCCGAAGTAATTGGTCAAAGAAAGGGATATTTGTATGAACTAAATATAGAACCCATTCAAGCTCTTGTTCACTAAGCAGAAGATTCAAACAAAATATGGCACAGAAGATTAGAGCACCTAAACTTTAAAACCCTATCTACTATGGAAAAAATGGTTACCGGGTTACCAAAATTAAAACAAGATCACCCTAGTATTTGCAAAGGGTGTGCCCTAGGTAAAAATACTAGAAGACCTTTTCATGATAGAACTAGGAAAACAAATAATGTACTAGAATTAATTCATTCAGATTTATGTGGACCCATGTTTGTTGCCTCCCTTGGAGGATTCTGGTATTATGTCTTGTTCATGGATGACTTCTCTAGAAAAACATGGATTTATATTTTAAAATGCAAAGAATCAAAAGAAATCTTACAAAGATTTAAGGAATTCAAAGCATTAACTGAAAATTTTTCAGGACATAAAATTAAAACCCTTAGAACAGATAATGGAGGAGAATATACCTCAGATTTGTTTAAAAAATTTTGTAAAGAATCAGGGATCAAGAGGGAGTATACTGTTCCTTATAACCCTAAACAAAATGGGGTAGCTGAAAGGAAAAACAGGACAATTATAGAAGCTGCTAGGGCTATGATTTTTGACCAAAATCTAGAATACTATCTTTGGGCAAAAGCCTCTTGTACTGCTGTATACATCCAAAACAAAAGCCCTCACTCCTTTCTTAAAGATAAGACCCCTGAAGAAGTATTTACTAAAATAAAACCTAATATAAGTCATCTCAGAATCTTTGGATGTCCTGTATACATTCATGTGCCAAAAGAAAAGAGAACCAAATTGGAACCATCTGGGAGGAAGGGTATCTTTGTAGGGTATAGTGAAACTTCTAAAGCATATAGAATCTTCATACCTGGACAAAAAACTATTGAACTAAGCAGGGATGTAGTCTTTGAGGAAGATCTTGCATTTAAAAAAGCAATAAATTCTCTTGAACCCTCTCCTTTATCAAAATCTGAAAGCATAAGTGAGTCTGAATCTCAGAAGGAGAACCTAGAAGAGGTCGAAGATGATGTAAACCTTGAAGAAAGTTCAAAGAAAAGGCCACTTTGGGCCATAAAAACAGTTGAAGCAGCTCAAGATTTTGCTGCACCTTCAGGATCAGTCAGAGAAAGTAAAAGACTTAAAAGAATCTCTGGTTATATAGCAAATATGATTGATTTATCCAAAACAGAGCCAACCAATCCTTCTGATGCTATTAAACATCCCGCCTGGAAAGAAGCTATGACAGAAGAATATCAATCAATTATGAAAAATGATGTTTGGGAAATAGTTCCAAGGCCAAAAGGAAAATCCATTGTTTCTTCAAAATGGTTATTCAAAATAAAGCATGCCGCTGATGGAAGTATTGAGAAATATAAAGCCAGATTTGTAGCCAGAGGCCTTTCTCAGAAAGAAGGAATTGATTATGAAAAAACCTTTGCTCCTGTCGCCAGATATACCACCATCAGAGTTGTCTTAGCAATTGCCGCCTCTGAGGGATGGAAGGTACATCAGATGGACGTAAAGACAGCATTTCTCAATGGAAAGATTTCTGAAGAAGTCTATATAGAGCAACCAGAAGGATTTGAAACACATGATCCAAATGCCTTTGTTTGCCGACTCAAGAAAGCTCTTTATGGGCTTAAACAGGCTCCCAGGGCCTGGTATGAAAGGATTGATAAATATCTCACTGGCTTAGGATTCTCCAAAAATGAAGCTGATCCGAACTTGTATTATAAAAGAGATAAAGATGGTATGGTAATCTTGATATTGAATGTTGATGATTTATTAATCACAGGTGATGATCATCTTATAGATCAATGCAAGAAAGAACTTATCAGAGAATTTGAGATGAAAGACTTGGGTCTTCTTCATTACTTCCTAGGATTGGAAGTGCGACAGAATGTTGATAGTATCATACTGAATCAAAAGAAGTACACTTCAAATATCTTGAAGAAATTTGGAATGTGGAACTGCAAGTCCATGTCTTCTCCGATGGAAACCAATTTGCATAAACTTAAAGAAGCAGCTGCAGAATCACCTCCAATAGATTCTACTCTCTACAGGCAGATAATTGGATCTCTAATGTACCTTGTAAATACAAGACCTGATATTTGCTATGCGGTCCATGCCTTAAGTCAATTTATGTGTGAACCTAAGGAAATTCACTTAGTTGTTGTTAAACACATTATGAGATACCTTCAAGGTACTCTTAACTATGGGCTCAAATATGAGAGAGTGGCTTTAGATTTGCATGGATTCACCGATTCAGATTGGGGTGGAAGTGTTAAAAATAGGAAAAGCACTTCAGGATGCTGTTTTTGTTTAGGATCAGTGATGATTTCATGGATATGCCAAAAGCAGTCTTCTGTAGCTCAGAGCTCCACAGAAGTTGAATACATTGCAGCAGCAATGGCCTCTCAAGAAGCAGTATGGCTGAGGAAGTTGCTTGTGGGATTATTTGGGCAAGCCATGAATCCAACGATCATTCATTGTGATAATCAGAGTTCTATCAAGCTCTCAGTGAATCCAATTTTCCATGATAGATCCAAGCATATTGAAATTCCTTAACATTATGTAAGAGATATGGTAGACAAAAATTCTATTAAATTGGAATACATTTGTACTGCAGATCAGACAACAGATATACTCACCAAACCTCTATCTAGAGTAAAGATCGAACATTTCAAAGAGAGACTTGGTATGATTGAGTTGTAATTTATTATTTGATTTCTTAAAAAATGATGAATTTTATTTTTGTCAGGCTATTGACTGTTCTGGGCTCCACCATGTGTAATCATTATTTAGAGGTGACGATCTCTGAAATAATGAATACTTATGTAAAAGACATAATGAGAGGTGACGATCTCTTAGATAATGTCCTAACAGTAGATTTTACTGTAAGATCCAGGTGAATTTTAGATCGTCTTGTGGCATTGACATGTTCATGGGTCACAAATTGGATAAAGGAAGAATTCTAGAAATTCTTCGGGTTTATCCTGTATTCTGGTAGATCTTAAATTCAGGATCTAGTTGTGATTTAGAAATACCAATTTCTATGAGTCACAACGTGTGTCTTATCACTAGTAGCAATGATTTGTCATATTGCAGGTTTAGTAATATGACTCAGTATCATGTGTTTTATGATACTACGTATTAAGAAGAGATAGACAGATATAGAGTATTAACTCTTGTCTAATATCTATATTGATGTTGCTCGATATAATATCTCTCTGTAGGAGTATCAGGTTAAGAGGGAGTGTTAAGAAAGTAACCTGAATAACCTACAAGTCTATGGGTACAGAATCGTACCTCACTCTTCTTGCTAATATTCTCTAAAGAATGGCATTGCATATTATTTGTAGTCTCTATAGAGGTGCCAGCGATCAGGTTGGGATTTGTTAGTTTGACTTGTAACTAATTATTAGTTAAGTCTTATTACTATTCCAAAGTCGCCGACTTAGAGACTCTTAATAATGGATGCATTTCAAGGGTCATGTCTCTTAAGAACATACCCTTCAATAAGGATATTTAGACGGGTATTGTATGCAGTTTTAGGACACACAGAAAATATACAGTCTGGACTAAAAGCATATATATCCTATCGGGTTCCTTGTATCAACTTCACACTCCAGTTTAAGATAATCTCAGCAATACAGTCTTCTCAAAATTCAGCATACTCAGACCTGCAAATTAGTATTTGGATCAAGGTTGATTTTCACCTAGTTTTGACCTTTAATCTCAGAATTCTTGTCATCTGAATCTGCAGATATTTACATTTTTGCTAACCAGTTACCTGAATCATCCCTTATGATGCATCCTATGCCTACTTTACCAAGATTTCCTCTTGATGCCCCGTCGAAATTCAATTTCTTCCATCCTGGCAGTGAGGGATCCCATTTACAAGCTTGCCTAGCTAGGTTGTTTTTTCTTTCGTAGTAGAGAGTAGGATTAATTATTAGCGGCCATAATTTTTTAATCTCTGCATCCCATTCAGTAAACGTTCCTTCTTCTCTAGGTCTCTTCCTAAGATCATTGTTCAAAACTTCTATAATAGCTACTTCTATCTGTGAGAGGAGAGCTTGCTCGTTAAGATTTTGATTTTGAAAAATGCGGCGATTTCTTTCTTTCCAAATCTCCCAGGTTAGAATTGCTGGGGATATATTCCACAGTTTCCCATTTACTTTATTAGGGGGGTTTTTAGGCCAGCCCAATAAATGATCTATCCATTTGCCTACAAGAGGGGCAATCCAATTGAGTTTGTATTGGAGCCAGCTCCAGCACTCCTGAGTATATTTATAAAAGTATAGGAGATGTTCTGCAGTTTCTTCATTTTCCTTCCATAATATGCATCTTGATGGTCCCTCAAGACCCAATTTTTTAATTCTATCTGCTGTTAGTATTCTCATTTGCATGGCTGCCCAGAGAAACATCCCTGCTTTGGGGAGTCCTACTGGGTCCCAACATAAATTAATTGGGAGGGTACCAGCTTACCATCTTTGGGAATTTGTGATCAATCTGTACCCTTCTTTTACTTTGTAAATCCCATCTTTAGAGGCTGCCCAAATTAGTTTGTCCTCTCTATTTTTGATTGAAATTGGGCAATTTTTTAGAATGTTTTAAAGACTCTCTTGATCCTCCTGGTCGAGTCCACAATTAGATATGGTTTTCTATTTCCACATCTTTCCTGATTCAGAATGATTTTCCTCTAAATTATCTTCCAATTTTGTCCCCCATATTGCCTTGAGATGAGTTATAGCTTCTAGGGTTAAATCTGAATAGTTTAGGGGAGGATATCCATTCCATGAATACTCCCAAAACAGAGCTTTGTTGCCTTTCCCTATATCCCAAGTGAGGTATTTGGATATCAAGTTCCGACAATTAATAAGGAAGTTCCATCCTACAAAACCTTTGGGGGTTCTCTAATTCTAAATAAAGACGTACTATTCGAAGGGTTAAGATATTTATTAAATAAGATTTTGGCCCATTTCCTATCCCTTTCTTGGTACAATCTCCATACTTGTTTAGCTCCTAATGCTTCGTTCTGCCATTCTAGATTTTTGATTCCTAGGCCTCCAGTTTTTTTAGGTTTGCAGATATTGCTCCAACTGATTAAAGCTGCCTTTTTCTTATCCTTCAATCCGTTCTAGAAGAAATCTCGCAGTTTCTTTTCAATTTTAAGGTTTATGTTTTTAGGTAATTGTGTATAAGAGAGTTGATAGGTGGGAATTACTGATAAAATTGCTTTGATTTTAGTGGTTCTCCCAACCTTGGTCAACCATCTTCCTTTCCACAATTCTGTTTGATTATCAATTTTCCCTAGAATATGCTCCCATCCTGGGTTGGATTTGCTTCCCTTGTCAAGGAATATTCCTAGATATTTAAATGGCAAAGTACTCTTTTTGAACCCTAATTTATTGCATATCTGATCTTCTCGTTCCTCAGGTGTATTTAAGAAGAAGATTTCTGATTTCTTAGCATTGATTCATTGACCTGAAGCTTTAGTATATGTCTCTAAAATATGCTACATATGTTCTGCCTCATTCAAGGTGCTGGTTCCAGCAAGAATAGTGTCGTCTGCAAATTGTTGATGGGTCATATTTTCTACTTCTTTTGTAACTTTGACTCCTTTAATTTTGTTTTTTGCTTGCGCAGATTTGATTGCTCTTTCAAATGATTCTGCCATGATGATGAATAGAAATGGAGATATCAAGTCTCCTTGTCTGATACCCCTAGAAGTACTAAAGAATCCTTCCGAAGTGCCATTGATGAGAAAAGAAATTTTTGGGGTAGATATACATTGATAGATGATGTTTACCTATTGTTTAAAGAAACCAAAGGCCTCTAGAGTTTTACAAAGGAATCTCCAGTCTACTTTATCATATGCTTTTTGAATGTCTAGTTTTAATAACATACATGCTTTGTTGTTTTTTATTGCAGAGTGTATAGTTTCTTGAATGATAGAAATCTCGTCTAATATGGATCTATCTGGGACAAAACCAGTTTGTTCTTCCGAAATCAATTTAGGAAGGAATCTTTTGAGACGGTTAGCTAAGATTTTCGAGAAAACTTTATAGATAGTATTGCATAGAGCAATTGGTCTAAAGTCCCTAGGTTCAACACAGTCATTTTTTTTTTTGGGGATAGTGTAAGAAAAGTATGATTGATTTCTATTAAGATCGAACCTCCATTTCTAGAGGCTTCCAGAGCTTTCCATAGCTCTTCTCCTAGTATATCCCAGCATTGTTGGAAGAAAAATGCTTGGAAGTCGTCTGGGCCTGGGGATTTGTCTAGATTAATATTGAAGAGTGCAATTTTGACTTCTTGAAGAGTAAAAGGTTCATTTAAGAATTTATTATCCTCATCTGTGATTAGCTTAGGAATACATTTTAGCATTTCCTCTCGATCTACTCTATTTGATGAGTCGTAATTGTTAAGGGTGTCATTGAAATACTTGACAAAGATATCTGCTATTTCTTCTGGATTCTCACCTTCTGGATTCTTAATCTTTGATATGTTATTATGGTTTCTATTATAGATAGTGTTGTTATGAAAGAATTTGGTGTTACGATCTCCTTCTAATAGCCACTTTTCTCTGGATTTCTATCTCCAGAATATCTCTTCTTTAGCTAATATTTCTTCTTGTTTTAATAGGTACTCTTTCTCTAATTGATAAGATTCATTGTTCATCCCCTTAGTTATAATTTCTTTGTTTAGATTACTAATTTTTTCTTCTATATCTAATTTTTCTTTAAAGATATTTTTTAATTGTGTGTTACTCCAATTTAGGATTTTTTCTTTAATACTTTTTAATTTTGACACAAAGCAAAACATTTTGATCCCTGAAACTATTCTTCTTGCCACCATCCTTTTATCTGATCCATAAAGGACTTGTCCATAAACCCCATTTTTCCACATTTGAATGGGTTCTTGCTTGGTTTGAATTGCTCTTTGATTTCCAATTTTACTAAGAAATGGTCTGAAACTACCATTGGTAGGATTTCTACATATACTGCTTTGTCCATTGTACTGAGCTCGCCTTTCAGAAAAAATCTATCCAAACGTTCTGCTATATAACAGAATCCTTTCCTTCTGTTGTTCCATGTATATATTCTATTCTTCGTAGTAATATCAATGAGGGAGTCCTTCTGGATCCAGTTTTTCTTACATGGCTCTAGTTATTGAATTATTTCCTCCATATTTTTCCTCCTTTCTTAAGACAACATTGAAATCTCCTATGATGAAAGTCTCATTTGGCTTTCTGTTGATAAAAGTGCTGATTTCGTTCCATACAGCTAATTTCTCTACTGATTCAGTGGGCCCGTAAACATTTATTATAATCAACTTATGTTTGATTTTGTGTTGACTACTCTACTTCCCATCCAGTTAGTATGGAAGGTGATTACTTCTACATTCATTTGCCAAGAATTCCAAATGATTCCAAGTCCTCCTAAGGCTCCCTATGACTGATTAAATTCCGATTTCCATTTCCCTAATTTCTGACTTAACTTTATTCCTTCTTCCTTGTTTAATTTTGTTTCTTGTAGTAATGTAATGTCTGAGTCAAATAAGGTGAGATTACACTTTAATAAGCGTTTTTTGCTAGGGGCATTTAAGCCCCTAGCATTCCAGCTTGTGATTCTCATTGTTCCTTGGGAAGGATCTTCCCCTTCCCACTTTGTAGAATATCGAGAATCTTGGTTTGTTCCTTTACCTACCCTACTACCTCTCTAAGTTCTTTTAGCGATTTCCTTCCTCGTTTTTCTGCAATTTGGTGTCTCCATTCCTTCCTGATTTACTGATATACCTATTCTTTCCAAATTTTGTTCCTTTAGCACTTTATCCGCTATCACTGAATCTTCTCTTTCCTGTAGGTCTTCTGTAATAATTTCATTGACTATCATCTTATTAATTTGATAATCCTTAGATTTTGAGATTTGGTCTTTCCCTAAATCCTTAATCTCTTTACTGTTTTCACCTTTGTTAGGGCTGTCCCCTGGGTCATTCCACATAATTTGCTCTTCGATTAATGTATTTATTAGTTCTAAAGATGTTCCCCTCATTCCTAATTCTAATTCTATTCCTTCTATGGTTGGTGCAAATATGTCCTTTCCATTACTTGGAGTTTGCCAGAATTTGTAGCTCTTCTTTTTCGCTTTCTTTCTGCTAGTAATGTTGCTCCATTGAGCTGAGTCTGTCGGAGGGATATTAACCTCTTGCTCTGCTGACCCTCTTTGGAGGGCTTTTTCTTATAATCTGTCATTTGTGTGATCATTTCCTTTATTAGTTCTTTGTTCCGTTTGCTCAATTTCTGCATTTTCAATAAACTCTTTTTCTTGATCTTCTCCTCAGACTTCAATCTGTCTGTTTTCGTTCTTTGATGTTTCCCCTATTTTTGTTATTTGTATCCTTTTCCCTTTATGTTCTTTGTGAACATCTTCCACCAATATGCTTTGATCTATAAGATCATTCTGTAGTAGAAGGATTTCATGAAATAGCTTGTTTAATTTCTTAATATTGAGTTTCATTCCTTCAACTGTCACTCTTTCCATTTGACAATCCTTACACCTTTTCAATTTGTCTAGGGAATGCTAATAGTTTATAATGACCATCCAATCTTTTTCCATCAATCCATCTTTGTCCATATTCTCTTGTAAAAATTCTTCATTATTCTCTAGATTTCTTTTATTAGAATTATTGATCTCTTTTGCTACTCTCTGGCTTCCTCTGTTATCCTTAGTAGTTACAATTTCGTCTTTTTTCCCATGCTTTTCCCCTACCTCTACTTCCTTTTGAGATTATGCTGTCTTTAATGTTATTTTTTATATGCATTTTAGTTAAGTTTGGATCTTTTATTTTGTCTATATCTCTTGAGTATTCTCTAAATGATAAATTATAACTGAATCTGTTGGTGATAATTTTCCTACTTACTGTGTTGCTTAGATCTGATTTTACCAGAACCCTAATTTTATTAGATTTAACTATGTTATCTTCAAAACCTATGAGAGATCCTAAGGATTCGCCAATTCTCTTTATGATATTATCCTCCATTAGTTCCGATGGAATTTCTAAGCATTCCATCCATTTGACTAATTTTATGTTTTTAATGTGATTTTTATTAAAATTTGGTTGCCATGCTGTAAAATTAATGTGATGTCCCTTATTAAAGAAATTATCAGAATTTAAAATTTCAGCTTTATCCTTTGAATTCTGACACAGAATGTACCAATATTTATCTGCAAAAGAGGTTATGTTACTTACCTTACTGCCTCATTTCTTAGATATGATGTGTACCAGCTTGATTCTATTTTTTAGCGATCTGTTCCAGTACATATAGATGCCCTTTTCTGCACAATCCATCCACTTTTCTTCACTATGCGAGTTGCTGATGATTATTCCTTCGCTGTCTTTGTTCTTGATTGGGAATCTTGGATTAGGGTTTCTCACCTCTCTTTGATTTATTGTTGCTCGATAATTCTTCCGGTGTGGCAGAATGTAAGCTTCTTTTGCTCAATGGAATATTGCCTTCCGTGGGACGTTATCACAGCTACTCTTTAGTGAACCATTGGCATCCTTTGTCTTTCGAAGACTCTTCGGTGCAGGACCTAAAGGGACCTCAAGAGTCAGTATATTCTCCTCTTGCCTTAGGACTCAGCCCTACCCTCTTATCCACCTAGTTCTTACTGATTAATGTAATTCTTGGGATTGTTTTCAAATCATTATCATCTCTTAATCAATAACATCGATTAGATGTTTATTTCTTTTGTTTAATTATGTCAAATGAAAGAAAATGTTCATTCTTATTACCTTAGTATTTTTATATAATTATGTTACCTCATTATTATCATAATTAATATTAAACAACATTTAAAATAATAAATGTTTACCTTATTACCATTTTTTTCTTCAAAAGTAAACTGTATTAGTTATAATCCTTTCAAAAAGTCACAACACTTCATAACTAAAATTCTTTGGAAAAATCTCAATACTTTATAATACAATATTTTTGAAGAGTGACAACTATTTATAATTATGACCCTTTCAGAGATTCACATCCTTTCAATATCATTCATACCTTTTCAAAAAGTCACTTCCTTATTTTTTTCATGATATCACTTTCCTCTTATATTTTTTCTTTTTGAACCCCTCTCTTCTCCTGTTCCTTTTTCCCTCTCTAAAATAAACTCTCCTCCCTTTTATATCTTAATTTTAAAGAGTCATGTCTATTTGTTAAATCTCTCTTGACTTTTCATTAACTTTAGTTAATTTATATCATTCTATGTTATATTATTTATTTACTTACTTGTGTTTATTATTATTTATTATGAAATTCTATTTAGAAATTAAATATACTTTCTACAATATTGTCTCTTGTATTTAATTTTATTTATTTCTTTACTCATTGAAATTTTATTATTATTTTTAATTATTTAAAATATCATACTAAATATTATTTTAATAATAATATAGATTAAATTATTATTATTTTCTTTTTTTATATTTTAGTATTAGTCTTAATATAACTTTATTATTTATTTAATAACATTGTATTATCTAATAATTATTAAAATTCTATCTTAAAATGGGGATATGACTATTACGAAGTAATTGGTAAAAACTACTTGCTTGTTATTAACAGAGACTGAGAGGTCAATTTATACAAAAAAATAAAGCGATGTTTCTCTAGGAAACTATCAAAAAGAACAAAAATATTCTATTCTAACAGATAAAACTAAAAAAGCGAAAGCTAACTAAAGCTAACTAGAGATTTACAATAGATAACCATTAACTAATAATAGACGACTTATCTATTATTGTAATACCCTCCCTTAATAGTTAATCTATCTAGAACACCAAGCTGTCCTCTGAATTTGACAAACTTATCAGGACCAAGAGGCTTGGTGAGAATGTCTGCAGTCTGAGCTGTAGTACGAACATACTGCAGATCTATAGTCTCGTCTTCAACCAGATGTCGTATGTAATGACAATGAATATCCACATGCTTGGTTCATTCATGGAAGATTGGATTTCATGCTAACTTGATAACGCCTTCGTTATCAACAAATAGAGGAGTCGGTCCTACTGGTGACATCTGCATATCCCCAAGCATCCGACAAAGCCAAACAGCTTCACATCCTGCCTTAACAATCCCTCTGTATTCAGCCTCTGTAAAAGAGAGAGAAATTGCCTGTTGCTTCTTGTTGGTCCATGTGACTGCACCAAATCCCAAATTGAACACATATCCAAATGTTGACTTTTTATCATCAATAGAGACTGCCCAATCTGAATCTGTGAACCCACTGAGTTTAGGATTAGAGCTCTGAGAGTACAGAAGTCCATAGTCGAAAGTGCCCTTCACATAACGAAGCACACGCTTTGCTGCCATCCAATGATCAACCTTAGGAGCTGTCATAAAGCATGAAATATAGTTGACTGGGAAGCTGATATCAGGCCTAGTAGCAAAAGAGGTAGATGAGGTTGCCTACGAGTTGCCTGTATGTAGTATCATCAACAGAAAGAGAATCAAACTTTGCTGATAACTTGAGACCTTTCTCCATAGGTGTAGATGCAAGTTTGCAATCCTGCATTCGGAATTTGTCTAACAAGGCCCTGGCATATTTGGACTGAGAGATGAATATACCAGAAGACTATTGCCAAACTTAAACACCTGAGCAATAATGCATGAGTCCAAGGTCAATCATATCAAAAGACTGACATAAGTTCTGTTTGATTCCTTGAATCAAAGATGCCGAACTGTCAGTGATGATCAGATCATCCACATAGATAACCAAAAGAATGATGTCACTGTCAGTAGTCTGGACGTACAAATTTGAGTCTGAAGAACTCCTCTTGAAGCCTTGATCACTGAGGTACTTATCAATCTTGATGTACCATGCCCAAGGAGACTACTTCAAACCATAGAGAGCTTTTACCAATCTGAGAACTCGATGGTCTTTATCAGCAACCATGAAACCAAGAGGTTGCATCATGTAGACCTCTTCATGGAGATCACCATTCAAGAAAGAACTCTTTACGTCCATCTAATGGACCTTCCAACCAAACTATGTTGCCATAGCTAAGACTAATCTGATGGTGCTCATCTTTGCAGTAGGAGCAAAGGTCTCCTCATAATCAATGCCTTGATGCTAAGAAAAGCCCTTCGTCACTAAACGAGCTTTGTACTTATCCAAAGTACCATCTAATTTGTATTTGATTTTGTAGACCCATTTGCGGCCAATGGGTTTCTTCCCTGGTTCAAACACACTTTGAATGTTGGCCATAAGAGCAAAGTTAATAGAATCTATAGTTTTACTCTTTCTCCGAGCAGTTCTCTCATCAATGAGCTCATCATCACGAAGATCAGCAAGTGTCTTAGCCCACCACTTAGGCCAGATAGGAGAATGACCAACAGTAGTACTAGGAGATGCTTGATCAGCAGGATCCTCATCAAAAGAAGCTGGATCAAACTCAAGTGAAGCATCTACAAAGCAAGGTGATCCTGCAGGAGAAGCCGGAGGTGTCTGTACAGGTATCACTGAAATAACTGGAGCTGCAAGAGCTACTGGAGCCCTCCCAGCAAGTGAACCTAATGGAAGTCGAACTCCCAAATCATGAGTCTGCATAGGCTGGTCTGCTGAATCAGAAACAGGAGAAACAGGCATGAATGGTCCTCGTTGCTCATCAAAGACTACATCACGGCTGTATATGAGAAGAGATGTCTCAACATCAATCAGGCTGTCGACTTTGTGAAGACCGCTATATCCAGTAAGCATCAATTTATGACTCTTGGCATCCAACTTGGTGTGTGAAGCATCAGGGATCCAAACAAAAGAAAAAGAGCCAAAAACCTTCAGGTGACTGATTCTGGGCTTACGACCTGACCAGGCCTCTTCCGAAGTTTTACCTTTGACTGCCACTATGGGTGATCGGTTCAACAAATAAACTGCAGTGTTAACTATTTCTACCCAAAACTGCTTCGGAACATGTCTGCATTCAAGCATGGAATAAGCCATCTTGGTGATTGTCCTATTCCAACATTCAACTACACTGTTTTGTTGTGGCATGTGGGGTGTGGTGAACTGGCATTGGATGCCATGTGTATCCAAAAAGCTAGAGAAAACATTAGAACAAAATTCCCCCCCATTGTCTAATCTAAAAGTAATAATAGATTTCCCAGACTCTTTCAACTAAGGGTTTAAACTTCTGAAATACAGTAAATGCATCTAATTTCTTTTTAAGGAAATACACCCACATTTTTCTACTAAAATCATCTACAAACAATAGAAAATACCTGGACCAAGAACAAAAGGAGTGGCCATATGGCCGCAGATATCGGCATGAACAAGCTGAAGTACCTGAGAAGCTCGCCAAGAATCGCCACTAGAGAAAGGTGTGCAATGTTGCTTCCCAGCTTGACATGCGTCACAAACTCCAAGGTGTTGAGCCAAAATCTCTGGCAAACCAAGAACAAGCTCATCCCGAGCAAGCTGTGAGAGATAATGCACATTTAAGTGCCCATATCGCCGATGCCAAAGTGTGCTAACAGAAGATTGCCGAGCAGCCATAGCTAAGTCCTGAGAATCACTAGAATCAGTAAGTCTAAAAAGACCATGATCCTCAAGACCTACTGCAATAGTAGACTTAGTTGCCCGATCAATAATGGTGCACTGATGTGAACTGAAGGTGATTGCCAAGTGTGGAGAATGTCACAGCAACTGACTGACTGAGAGTAGATTTAGTTCCATCCCTGGAACGTAGTACACATCAAGGAATATGAGATTCCTCCCAATAGATTGAATCTGAATGTTGCCTTTACCGACAACCGTGTACTCTTCTCTGCCACCAAAAATAACAGAATCTGAATAAGGCTGGCAGTCAGTAAACCAGTCTCTACGGTGAGTGAAATGTCTAGAGGCACCTGAATCAATGTACCAGGCAGGCAACTTCACATGATCTGCAAGTCTTTTAGCCATGAAGGCATAAAAGGCAGATTCCGCCTGCTCAGTGTGCTCTGCACTGTTCACTTTGGGTTGCGAACTTCATTGCTTAGTCTGGGCAACTAAGCATTTCCGACATTCAACCTTCATGTGACCATACTTGTGGCAGTAGTTGCATTGAATGTTCTTCTTTCTGGTATAATCAGATGCTGGAGCAGAAGACTTCTGCTGAGATGGTTGCTGAAACTTGTCCTTATCCTTCTGAAAGGATTTCGCAGCAAAGGCTTACTCGGTGGAGGTGGAACTGGAGCTACTACCGAACTGTTGTTTCCACCGATCTTGCTGAAGCAGCAGGGTGCAGAGATCAGTGAACTTCAAATCAACACCAATAGATGTGATGTTGAGAGTCTCGATAAAATGTTCATAAGATTTTGGTAAACTCCAACGAGTGATTACCACAATATCCTCTTCCTCCATCTTGCAACTGATGGCAAGTAGTTGATCACGAATTTCCTAAATCCGATTCAAGTGTGCCTGAAGCATGGTGTGCTCATCCATGACAATACAAAATAGAGTGTTTTTCAGAAAGAAGGCTCTGCTCTTGTCAAAAGTCTCATGAAGACATTTCAGATGTGTCCAGATGTTGATAGCTGTCTTGCCGGATGGAATCTGAGAGAGCTGATCGGAATCTGAGAGAGCTGATCATCAGCTACAGATAATTTGAGAAGCATCACTGCCTCTTGATTATTCGAATCCCATGTATCTTGATCAGGACCCGGAGAAGTCGGATGCTTCGTAACACCCAAAACAAGTTGATCGGTATTCCAATATTCAAAGATTGCGATGATGTGCTGCTTCTAGGTTCCATAATTGTGACCATTGAATTTGGAATTATGCTCGAGCAAAATATTTGTTAGAGATGCCATGACACATTTTTCAATTAAAAAAATGTGAAAATCTGTGAAGGCACATTTTTTGAGGCAAAAATACAAAAGACCCAGAAAAATATAGTGACTCAAAAGAGAGCTCGAAAAACCCAGAAGGAATATACTGTCGATTTTTGGATCCGCTGGCTCGAAAATCAAGGTACAAAAAACGAGACACCTAGAAAAAACGGACGACAACCCAATTGAGCTCTCAAAAAACCCACCAAGAATTTGCAAACAAAAAAAATTTCCGACCCCAAAAATTAGGGTTTTGATCCAAAACACCAATCGGGGAATATGAAGGTCAAAGCAACAGAAAAATGGTGTTTGCAGGTCTGAAAATGACAATTTTGATCAAAACAGGGGCATTTTTGTCTGAGCCAGCATAGGCAAGGAGATTTTAGCAAAAAAAACTGTGATTTCACCCTCAAAAATGTTGTTCCGTGACTGCAGAAAAAACAGATGCCAAAACTGAAACCCTAGCTCGCGATTTCCAGATGTGATGAGGATCCGAGTTGCAAAAAAACAACCTCCAGATCTGCGATTTTCAGCAAACGTTTCTTCTAAGAAACCCCTAAAAAAAAAAAGGTGAACACCCGAATTCTTCACAAAAATGAAAAACCCTAGCTTGAGTTTTAGTCAGATTCAAATTTCTCCAGGCGGAAAACCCTAGGCGGGTTTTTGAGAAATTCGACTAAAATTTTTTGAAAAAAATTAAACAAATAATTTCCAAAAGAAATTATGAACTTCTCCAAAAAATTTGAAGTATTAGCTTTGATACCATATTATTAAGTAATTGGTAAAAAATTCTTGCTTGTTATTAACAGAGACCAAGAGGTCAATTAATACAAAAGAATAAAGCGATGTTTCTCTAGGAAACTATCAAAAAGAATAAAAATATTCTATTCTAACAGATAAAGCTAAAAAAGCGAAAGCTAACTAAAGCTAACTAGATATTTACAATAGATAACCATTAACTAATAATAGACGACTTATCTATTATTGTAATAATGACAGTCCTACATAAATCACATAGCTTTTTTATCTTCTTGTGCCATAAAAGAATATTTATTTCAAGCTCTCTGATTTTGCTCCATCTCTAGGGCAACATGTTACCTATAAAAAGTTTTGAACGTATCCAATGCAAAGTAATTGCCTCCATATATAGCATATACCCACCATAAACAATACATTTAATGGAGTGCAAAACATACAATCACTTTTGATAGGTAAAAGACAAGGACAAATCTGAATGTTCATTGATTTAAAAACATTCAAATTTCATTTACCAACTTGACCTAAATTTTAGTTCAAATACTTTGGGAAAAGATTGCAATAGGATATTGACATAGCCAACTTTAAGTAAGGGCTTTTTACAAAGCAATTGAAATTTGATTAGCTTAGTGTCCTCATACAGACCAAATTCAACTCAAAAGCACTAGACAGTAGTTTTCCATACAAAAACTGTTCTATACATAACCATGAATTTTTTTCTCTTGATTACAAACTCTACATATTTTTTGTTTCACGAAGAATCTTAACTTTTCCCCTGCTTGCAAAATTGCAAATAATATGCCAAAAGCTAGAAGCTTATGAGGATAAACAGCACTCAATGGTAATGGTATGCATAGAGACAAACATAGAACATTAATAGATATTGAATTTGCATTTCCACTAACTCTAATATAATGACAAAAAATTATATAATCTTAAAAAAAACCTGGTCAGGTGCTCGCTTGAACTGTGCAGTTGGAAGGAGTTCATCTCTTAGCTTAATCTCATCATCATAACCAAAACTTCGCAAAACCGTCCAAGTAGTTTCCAATCGTCCTTTCTCAATAAAAAGAGCATGGAGAAAAAGAAATCCTGTTAGTGTCAAGCCATTTTCATTGACAGCTTGTGGAAGTCTCTCTGAGACAACCCTCTTCACATCAACAATTTCAGAGGGTTGTAAAGGAGCATTAAAGCATCTAACCTGCTCAATAAATAGGAGAATAAGCTATCATGAGCCTCCATTCTAATGGCAAGTTCTCAGATGATACACAATGTCCAAAAGTTTGTATATGCAAAGAATTTTTTTAACAAAACAGATCTGAAGATTAACATCCTGTCCAATGAACAAGATGGATAGATTTCAAGTTACAGTGGAAAATAATAATTTTTAAAAATTGATGCGTCCCCAAAGAGCAAACCAGAAGCATCTGATATTTTAAAAAAATTCTGAAACCATGCCATACTTGAAATTCGTTAAGCTCGGCATCACTAAGAGCGCCATCTTTGTCATGATCACACATGATGAACACTCTCTTCAATGCCCTCACACAACGAGATTTTAGCGATTGATTTTCTTGGTCAAATAATGGTGCTGTGGGATGAAGAACTGTCTTTTGAGCATAGTAAAAAACTTCCGCAACCTGTCAAGTAAGATTGCTTAAATATCAGTGTCCCAACTAGAAAAAAAACTGTATAAAATAAGAAAGGGCAGATTATATATGGCTTAGAAAAGTTAGAAAAGTTACACCAGATTCAACTGGGAAAAATCTCCCATGCTTGAATGGCTTCAGATAACATATATTCCAAATAAGGAAAATAGGAGTATATTGTCTCAAGCAAAATTAAGCCTCACCTAAAGGAAGAGTAGTTCTGATACAGTAATTACAATTTTAATTATAAATTATAATTACCAGGCTCCGTAAACTAGCTATTGTAAACAGTTGTATTTTTAGTCCTCTCAATGTTTAACAAATTAATTATCGACAGTGGCAACAAAATATAAATCCTGGAGAAATATAAATCTTGCATTCAATCACCCAAAACTTACACAATAACAACCTCACTCACAGTTTTCACATCTACACACATTCATCACATTTCAGTTTTATATTAACACATCTCTTGACATTAATATTTTGTTTTTGAAATATGCACCCAAAGTGAAACTACATGCAGCACATCAACATGCACTCAGATTTAACATGACCCCTAATTAGTTGTTTGTCTTATTTCAAGGATAAGCATAACCCCACGAAAATATGGATAAGTCTCCAACAAAAATTATAATATAAAAATAGAATCTCAAGTCTATAAGCAAAATTGCACTTAAAAATTTAAGTGGCGAAGCATGCAAAAATTATGTTTATTATAATATAAGAATAACCATTCTATGTAAATTGATCCTTCAAAATTCACTTGTTTAAATTTATATCTCAACCTGAATTTGCTTCAGTGCTGAACATTCTATACATGTCTCAATCTCTCGGAATTCTTGCATAAGTGGTGACATTACTTGCTCCAAACTTTGAGACTGGTCCTCTCGAAGATCTAATTTACAACCAACTACAATAACTGGGGCCTTAACCTGCATGTAACCAAGAAGGGAAGTAGAAACGTACATTAGTTGGCACAAAGAAAAAATTTCAATAGGCATGAAACCATAAAGAAAAACTAAGTGACATTAAATGCAATAACCATACTTTAAATGCAAGAGCCATACTTCCAATCTACGGAGTTCTGGGAGCCAATAGGTCGATAATCTGTCCAATGAGCTAGGCTGGTTGCAAGCATATGTTAGCACAATTGCATCTGCCCTCTTGCACTCTGCTCCCATCTTGGTCTGATCCTCAGGCCTGGACATGTAAGAACAGATTGCATCCAAATATGGAAGGTCTTAGAAGTTTGAATAATATGTTGAAAAAAGAGATTGATAAAAACATTCCTATATACAAGTGCAAATCATATTACATGCACATTTACTATTTAAGAATAATACAAGCATCACATGTGAAGAAAAGCAAGCAAAGAAGGAATCCAAACTTTGATGATGTGTCAATTATCGTTAGAGGAATACGATCAGGGTAGTAATCCTGAGGAATTCTTGTTGGTTGCACAACAGAAGGAACATTGACTGGAAATGTATCAGTAGCCACAGTGACAATTAGACTAGACTTCCCAGTACCGCTGTCTCCTATCACAGCAACACGAACATTTGTTGGCCATCCTGCAGCCTTCCCTCCACCTGTGCTACCCATCTTGCTTTGACTAATGATAAAGAGAAGTTGTTCCTGTCACCTTCAGCATATGACAGCGAGGTTAATTTTAACACAGAGGAAGGCAAAAACAGATGAGGAATTCAATAACTTTAATGTGTAAGATGACACAATGAATCTTATAAAAGAAAAGAAAATTATAAGAGGGAATTTAAAAACCACTGCCAAAAATGAGAAATGAAGCTACTATTAGGCTTATGATTAAATTTAATCAGCTATTCATTCTCTATTCAAAGAAACACACCCCACGTGAAACAAAAAAAATTAGATAGAAAACCTAACCCTGCATACTAGAAATTTAATATCAAGTTATCAAAACAATTTCCGTATATTGCACGCAGTCCTAAAACTTATGTTTAATCACTATCAATTCATTTGTAGACCAGCAAAATCCATTTCAAATTCTTTTGAATTGGACAAATAAACCCTCAGAAGGTAGGCAGACAAAATTTACTGAAACGTATGAGCAGGGTGTTGCAAGGTGTGTACTCTTGGTCTCATTGTACAGCACAGCGCTCCAATTTGTGACATGGCTTAACCGCCTCATGTTGGTTCTATAAGTCTAGTAGTTGTATCGGGCTAAGTCACAAGGTTCGAGTTCAAATTCGAGTTCGACAACAATAAAATTCTGATGAAATTCAACAAGGAAAAAAGTTCAGAAAAAAATAAAAATTAAATTCTCCCTTGTAAATTTGATTTTTTTTAAATATATATAATAAATCCCCAAAAACTAAAATAATATTATATTGAATTTGAATACATTAATAATATTTTTTAAAAATCCAATATAATATATTTAAAAAGTTTAATATAATGTATTTGAAATTTTACTTTATTTATTATGTATATAATAATAAATATATCATAATAAAAATTCTAAATTAAATATTTTAAATTACTTAATCTTAATAAAACACAAACTAAACTAGATTTAAAAAAATTTACATCCTAATTAGAATTAAAAATCTTAACATACTAAATTTGAATTACCATATCTTAACATACTAAGTAAAAAACAAAATTAACAAATTGACTCTGTTTTATACTTTATAATATTTAAGTAAGATTTTACTTAAAAGACGCTGAAGTATAATAAAATGAAAATACAATCATTATAAGGAGTATTATAACATTCTTTGTCACATTACACTTCGACTACCCATTCGTCTGATTTTACCATAGGAAATCGTGCAAATTTGTTCAGAGAAATTGTGCGTCATTGCATTGCCATTCGTTGACCCAAAAGAATCCCAGAAAAAAACATTGTTGTGTGTTTTATAAAAGAGGTACTCCCTAAGCTGTACAAATTTTAGGCGAATTTAGGCAATTTTTTTAATATCATTTCAAGTTCACCGAAATTCGAACCTCGTAGCTGATATTCAGCAAATGCTGTGGCTAAGGTATCAGGCATTGACAGGTTGATTTTTTGGTGTAACAGCAACAACACTTGTAACATGGGTAAGAGAAAGTCACACATGGTAAAGGTATAACTATCTCTGTGTAATATAAGTCTCAACCCAGTGTCCAAATTGCATAAAAAGATTCTGTTCTATCGCTAACAATTACTAATCTGTCAAGTATTTATGTTTTTTTTTCAAATTCTACCATAAAGTTAAAGAAACCTCTGAATCAGACAGAAACATTTCAATAAAAGAACATGTGCAATGAGACAAAACCATAGTCCAGTTAAACATATGGGTACCCAAGCAGATAAATCACTTTCCTGATGTCATTTATCATACAGATAACACAACTACAACACAAACGATGACAACCTTAGGCTGCTGTTATCGGATAAAATTATGCCATTTATTTTATAAAATAATTAAAAGATTAAATGCAATTTTTCAAGTCATGGTTTACCAAAAAATTCTAGGTTCAAATGTTATTGAAGCCTTCCATTCCATGTTGAACCTAAAGTGTTTCCTTCACTCAAGCAGTCAGAGCTCAAATGGAATGGGAAGATTCAAAACAATCATAATATACAGTTTATTATAAAAATTAAATTTCAACAATAGATTAAATCAATCCCACCCAAGCCCTGTCTATCCCATGCTCTCTTCTCATTGACCATTCCTCCATTATAGCCTCCAAATCAATCTCCAACTAGCATTCATTTATTACCGGATAAACCCAAAATATTCAATTCCTCAGTCATTTTGTCATTCGTCTAACCAGAACACATATGTTACTACGCACAAGATAAAACAATATCTCATTTGAAATCCCATTATTAGTGCAACATGAAAACAGGGCTGCCACAACATTCTAATTGTGGCTATATGTTCGCAGTATTTTAAAGGCACCAAACAGTTATAACTAACATAAAACCAACAGATTTCAAAGAATCAAAAGCAATCTGGGTTATCTAATACAAGGAAGAAACTAACTGCCATGCATACATATGCAGCAAGGGAATGCATCAGTTTCACTATGTATAAGTAAATGGTTGAGAAGTGTAATTTCAACTGTTTATTAGACCACTATCTCAGTTCATTATCATGCTGCCAATATTCATTTCTCAGTATTTACTATTTATTGCTTGTCTTCTTTTATCTAGAATAGTCCTTTGCTTCCCCTGTTTAAATGGCAGTTGTGGGGCTTGAGAAATGACTGCAAGCCACTACAATAAAGCCAATCCGAATGAAAAATAAATCAACTTCATCGATTATTAGATAGAATCCATATGTTGCTTGAAAATGTTTGCGTTGGATGAAAGAAATATATATTGGTCACAATGCCACTATAGCATAGAAAAATGATTTGTTGTCCAAAATCAAATATGCAAACAATTACTTCCTCTGATGGACCGTAGTAATGCCAACAAAAAACAGGTTGACACAAAACCCTGACTCTGACTAGAACGTAGTAGGTAACAAAAAGGCACCTATCAGTGGCTATACCTAGCATGAACATATCAATAGTCAACAGCAGTTTAGATTATCTGGTGAGGTGAGAAAACTGACTGTTGTACATTGAGTGGGGGCAGGAAATTTGTTACCAGATACACCGTGTATAATTAAATGATCAGGATGCATATTTGGTCTGTTCATCAAATTTTGTCTTTATTGCTTGTTTTATGTTATTATGAGAACGTCAAATGTTTCCCCTGTTTAAATGGCATCTACCAGAACTAAGGAATTTTACAAAGGCGAAATGATAAAACCAGGAGGAGGTTGTTACATTCTATCAAATGAGGTCAAAAAAATGAATCTATCTTTCCAGAATTTCATACCCTTACCAAAATCTCACTGACTAGATTGCCAAAAGGCAGAGGCCTTAGCGAATATATCCTGGTTAATAATACTAAGGGGTCCATATGTGTCTCAGCCTACCAGTTGCCAGACTAGAAGCTCTTTAAACTAATACAGTTTTTGCAAGATTTCCAATAGCTTGATATTCTTGCCCGATTCCACAAGTTTATAAATTACCTTACTTAAAATCCATCCATGCATCATCTTGGAGAGGGCACATATCAAGGCAAGGTCTGTCTGGAGGCAAAAAGAATGGAAAAAGACATCAGTACACTTAAATGAACGCAATTACGACTGGTGCTAGGAGTTCGTTTTACAGTTACCCATACCATCACAATAGTGCATGCCACGATCTATCGCTGGACCACTGCGAGCAGCCAGTAGAAAATACATGCTCTTTCATCATAAACAGAATATTGTTGACCTCACTAATATATCAGAAACTTTTATCTCGACATATACAAAGAAATAACAAAAAATTACGCTGGCACCAAAAGTTACAAAATTAAAGTGTTCAACATAAAACTCTCACTCTCTTGCAAACGAAATAACTGTAAATAATTAGCACGAAAATAAATATGAAAGAGGGTTTTCCAAAGCCCTGCCACAAAGCCCACTCGAACGCCTTACAGAGCTAAAAGTAAATAAAGCATTTTGAAATCAATCCATGTCATGTTTATTCATAAGATTCATCAGATACCAACACAGAGCGGCGGGAAAAGCCCTAGCTCATAAGAATCCACAAAAACTATGCATCTATATATAGGTAAGAGGTATAAAGCAGTGCGACGAAAACAATAATACTAAATTACCTAATGAATTAGTTGGGTCCCCAGTCGCACCAGTAATTCTTGCGTCCTGGTATTTCTGTCGATAGTTATGGCGATGGGAGTGATGATCTACCGATTTAGCCAAATTGATTAGTGCCTACGCAAATTTAGGGGATGGTCTCAGGGAACACATGCGCGTTACTCCTGGAGCTTGCTCCTGAGCCTAGTGTTGTGCTCTTCTGCATATGGGCTCTCATGGAAGCCAAAAGTTTAAAGAGTTTGGGTTTTCTTTTTCAGATTTTTATCAGTTAAATATATAGTTATTTTTGTTGGTTTTTTTTGAGGGATTGTTCTGATATATTGTTTTTCCCTTAATTAAATATATGGGTTTTTGGGTTTTCCAGAAATATCTTTATTAAGATGTCTATAAAAATGTTTCAAAAACAAGAGACGCAATGTGTCATAGTTCTTGCCTAATGCATAATGGTTGTAGAGGTGTAAATGAATGAGAATAAGATTGAATAGTTCTAAATCAACATTGTGAATGCATTAATTTTTATCTTAAAATGCACTTGTGATCTGATAGGATGGCTCATATTTTGTTGTTAAGTTCTCGTGTTATATTATTATATCTTTGGGCATTTAAGCCCAAGAAAAAGAGGCCAAAGTCTCCAATATGGCACTAAGTACTTAATATCATACTACGATCAATACATATGCTTTAGACAAATTGCACCATCTAAATTGACAACTTAAAATATGTGCAATGAGGAAAGATATCCATACTAATATTTGAATTATAGAACTTCAAGAAGTGATGAAGCATTTTTTAATCATTAGCATTGGACAAAAACTACAATAGAGATAAATAGAAGTATAGAACAATAACAACATAAACATATATGCAAAGGAAAAAAGGATAGATAATATAGAAGAGGAAGAGAAAGACAAATAAAGTAGTAAGATAGAGTGATACCAACATAAGTTGTGTGTGTGAGAGAGAGAGAGAATTAAATATAATTATTTTTCTTAATAAAATAAATAGTCAAAATAAAGTCATGGTTATAATAAAAAATTAAAATATATTATATTTTAATTAATGAAACTAAGAATTTAATTTTTATATTAAAATTCACATTTTTATTAAAAAAAATGAAATGTATTGAAATATAAAAATATTTTATAAGTAAAACTAATTGTTTAATTTTACACAATTAGAGAAGGTTTACTATTTAATGTTTTGTATTTCCAAACTTTTCATAAAATTAAGTAATTTTTAATTATGAAATAATATCTATATAATTTAATATGTACATTTGTAAATAATAAATAGATGTAATACATATAAAATAAATTTGATGTTGATGAATAAATATGATGTAATAAATGAGAAATAGAATATAACTATTTAATTTTAATACATAATTTATAAAAACTTAATAATAATTTATATATCTTTTAGAATTGAATTGAATTTTATTTTTTGTTATTTTCTTTAGTATTTTTTTGATATAAAATATTTTATTTTTTATTTTTTATTTTTTTATTGGTAAACAATCGTAGCTTTCTATTATATTATATTAATAAATTGAAATGATTACAAAAAATTTCTCGTTCCGACGGGCACTGCTAGGAAAGAACGAAGTAAGAAAACCTCCAGTCTTGTCTGGGACCAAAGTCCTATATTATACATCAATAAAAGGGGCATACCCCAGTTTAAAATAGTCAAACGGTGTGATAAGGTGATTACATCATAGTATGCTTAAAATTGATCTTTTAATCCATCTAGGCTCCGGATGCTGCATAATGTAAATCTTGATATCTATAAGACATCACAAATTAAACATCAAGTGGCATTAAATGTTAGTAAAACCATGTTTTAGCATAACTATAATGTGTTAGTGCATTAAAGAATATGAAGGAAGAGATTATCCTAGTTTACTTTGGTTAAATGTTAATAGGTTTTCTCCATTAGTACCTTTATTAGCTAAGTTATTTGCTTCCATGTTACCTTCTCTGCAGATATGCGAGAATCTTACCTCTTCAATTTTTTCTAATAGTTTAAGGGTTGTTTCTAGTATGGAATTTAAGATCCAGTTTAGCATTCCCCCTTTCCTAAGAGCATTTAATATGATTTGTGAGTCTCCTTCAATTATAATCTTTTTGATACTAAGGCTACTGCATATTTTAGACCTTCTTCTACCGCTTCTAGCTCTGCCAAGTTATTGGTCGTTATTTCCAGTGGCTTAGATCTTTTTGCTAGCTAGTTTCTTGATTCTTCCCTAATAATACATCCTATGCTTGCCTTACCTGGATTGCCTCTAGAAGCCCCATCGAAATTCAATTTCTTCCATCTTGGCAGTGGTGGTTCCCATTTACATACTTTCCTAGCTAAATTATTTGTCTTCTTGTAATAGAGAGAAGGATTAATAATGAGAGGTCATAATTTTTTAATCTATGCATCCCATTTTGTAAATGATCCTTCTTCTCTCGGTCTCTTCCTGAGGTCGCTATTCATAACTTCCATAATAGCAATTTCAATTTTTGTAAGGAGAGCTTGCAAGTTAAGATCTTGATTTTGAAAAATATGTCGATTTCTTTCTTTCCAGATTTTCCAGGTTAGGATTGATGGGGATATATTCCAAAGTTTTCCATATACATTATTAGAAGGGTCTTTAGGCCAACTAATTAGGTGATCTAGCCAATTACCTGCTAGGGGGGCTATCCAATTGATTATGTATTTGAGCCACCTCCAACATTCTCGAGTGTATTTACAGAGATATAAGAGGTGTTCTACAGTTTCTTCACTTTCTTTACATAGTATGCATCTTGGTGGACCCTCTAGACCCATTTTTTTTAATTCTATCTGCTGTTAGTATTTTCTTCTGCATGTCGCCCAAAGAAATATACCTACTTTGGGGAGCCCTGTTGAATCCCAATAGAGATTTATTGGGAGGGTACTAGCATCCTATCTTTGGGAGTTTGTGGTTAATCTATACCATGCTTTGACTTTATAAGTTCCATCCTTAGAGGTTGCTCAAATCAGTCTGTCCTCCCTATTTTTTATTGAAATCGGGCAATTTTTAAGGATGATTTCTAGTCTCTCTTGATCCACCTAGTTGAGTCCATGGTTATTGAGGGTTTTCTATTTTCAACTCATTATTGACTCAGAGTAGTGTTCCTGTATATAATCTTTCACTTTTGAACCCCATATTGTCTTAAGGTGAGTTATAGCTTCTAGGGTAAAGTCTGATATGTTTATATGTGGATGTCCATTCCATGAGTCCTCCCAGAACGGAGCTTCATCACCTTTCCCAATATCCCATGTGAGGTATTTGGATATCAGATGCCGGCAATTAATTATGAAGTTTCATCCTACAAAACCTTTAAGGGGCTCTCTAATTCTAAATAAAGAGGTGTTGTCCAACGAGTTGAGGTATTTGTTAAAAAGGATTATGGCCCATTTTTTGTCTCATTCTTGATACAATCTCCACACTTGTTTAGCTCCTAATGCTTCATTCTGCCAGTCTAGATTTTTTATTCCTAAGCCTCCAACTTCTTTAGGTTTGCAAATATTGCCCCAGCTAATAAGAGTTGCCTTCTTTTTATCCTCTAATCCATTCCAAAAGAAGTCTCAGAGTTTCTTTTCAATTTCTAGGTTTATGTTCTTAGGTAGTTGTGTGTAGGAGAGTTGATAGGTGGGAATTGTTGATAAGACAACTTTGATTTTAGTAGTTCTCCCAACCTTGGTCAGCCATCTTCCTTTCCAAGTTTTTGTTTGGTTATCAATTTTCCCTAGTATATGCTCCCATCCTGGGTTGGATTTGCCACCTTTGTCTAGGAATATTCTTAGATATTTAAATGGTAAAGTACTCTTTTTGAATCCTAACTTGTTGCATATCTGGTCTTCTCTTTCCTCAAGTGTATTTAAGAAGAAGATTTATGATTTCTTAGTATTGATTCTTTGGCCTGAGGCTTTAGTGTATGTTTCTAAATTTGTTTGCATGTGTTATGCCTCATTCAAAGTGTTGATTCCTACTAGAATTGTGTCATCAGCAAATTGTTGATGGATCATGTTTTCTATGTCATTTGTTACTTTGACTCCTTTAATTTTATGATGTAATTGCGCAGATTTGATTGCTCTTCCAAATGATTCTGCCATAATGATAAACAAAAATGAGGATATCGGATTTCCTTGTCAGATCCCCCTAGAAGTGTTGAAAAAGCCTTCTGTAGTATCGTTGATGAGAAGAGAAATGTTTGGGGTAGATATACATTGATATATGATGTTTATCCATTGTTTGGAGAAGCCAAAAGCTTTGAGAGTTTTACAAAGGAAACTCCAGTCTACTTTATCATAAGCTTTTTGAATTTCTAGTTTTAATAGCATACATGCTTCGTTGTTTTTAATTGCAGAGTGGATAGTTTCTTGGATGATAGAAATACCATCAAGAATGGATCTACCAGGGACAAAACCTGTTTGTTCTTTAGATTTAATTTTAGGGAGGAAGTTTTTGAGATGGTTAGCTAAAACTTTTAGAATACTTTATAAATAGTATTACAAAGTGTGATTGGTCTAAAGTCACTTGGTTCTACGCATACATTTTTTTTAGGGATAAGGGTAGAAAGGTATAATTGATTTCAATTAAGAGGGACCCTCCATTCCTAGAGGCTTCCAAAGCTTTCCATAAGTCTTCTCCTAGTATATCCCAGCATTGTTGAAAGAAGAATGCTTGAAACCCATCTAGACCTCGGGATTTGTCTGGATTGATGTTGAAAAGGGCGGTTTTGACTTCTTCAAGAGTAAAGGGTTTATTGAGAAATCTATTATCTTCATCTGTGATCAACTTGGGAATAGATTTTAACATTTCCTCCTAGTCTACTCTATTGGAAGAGTCAAAATTGTTGAGGGTATCTTTGAAGTAGTCGACAAAGATTTCAACTATTTTTTTAGGATTTTTAGTTTGCTCACCTTACAAATTCTTAATTTTTGTTATGTTATTATGGTTTCTATTATATAGTGTGTTGTTATGAAAGAATTTTGTGTTGTGATCTCCTTCTGACAATCACTTTTCTCTAGATTTTTACTTCCAGAATATTTCTTCTTTTGCTAATATTTCTTCTTGTTTTAAGAGGTGCTCTTTTTCTAATTGATAAGATTCATTATTCATCCCCTTAATGATGATTTCTTTGTTTAATTTATCTATTTTTTCTTCTATATCTAGTTTTTCTTTGAAGATATTTTTTTAATGCGTTTTATTCCATTTTAGTATTTTTTCTTTAATGCTTTTTAACTTTGAAACTAGGCAAAACATTTTTGAACCCTGAAACTATTCTTCCTGCCACCATCCTTTTATCTGATCCATGAAATATTTGTCCATAAACCACATCTTTTCACATTTGAAGGGGTTCCTACATGGTTTGATCTGCTCTTTTATTTCCAATTTTACTGGGAAGTGATCTAAACCTACCATTGGTAGTATTTCTGCATTGACTTTTTTATTCAATATGCTAAGCTCTCCTTTCAGGAAGAATATGTCCAAACGTTCTACAATATAACAAAAGCCTTTCCTTCTATTATTTCACATATATAAGCCATTTTTGGTAATTATGTCTATAAGGGAGTCCTTCTGGATCCAGTTTCTAAAGTATTCCATAGCTCTAGAAACTAAGCTATTTCCACCATGTTTTTCCTCTTTTCTTAAAACAACATTGAAATCTCCACCTATGATAATAGCCTCATTTGGTTTTGTATTGATAAATCCACTGATTTCATTCCAAACTACTAATTTCTCTGATGATTGAGTGGGCCCATAGACATTTATTACAATTAACTGTATGTTTGATTTTGTGTTGACAGCTCTGCTTCCCATCCAGTTGATATGGGTAGTTATTTCTTCTATATTGACTTGCCGAGAGTTCCATATGATACCAAGTCCACCTAAGGCTCCTTGTAACTATTTAAATTCTAATTTCCAATTTCCCAGTTTCTAACTTAATTTTATTCCTTCTTCTTTATTTAATTTTGTCTCTTGTATTAATGTAATGTTTGAATCAAATAGAGTGAGATTACACTTTAATAAGCATTTCTTGCTAGGGGCGTTTAGTCCCCCAACGTTCTAGGTGGTGATTCTCATTGATCCTTGGGAAGGCTCTTTCCCTTCCCACCTTGTAGAATGTCGAAAATCTTGGTTTGTTCCTTTACCTGTCCTGCAGCCTCCCTTAGTTCTTTTAGTGATTTCATCCCTCATTTCTGCTTTATTTTCCCGCAATTTGGTGTCTTCATTCCTTCCTGATTTACTGAGATACCTATCTTTTCCAAATTTTGTTCTTTTAGCACTTTTTTCACCATCTCTAAATCTTCTCTTTCCTAATAATCTTATGTAAGAATTTCTTAGATTATCATCTTATTTATTTGATAATCTTTTGATTCTAAATTTTGGTCTTTTTCTATTAATTTTAACTCTTTGCTTCTTATACCTTTGTTAGGGTTGTCCCTTAAGTCTTTCCATATGGTTTGTTCTTCACATTATGTATTTGTTAGTTATAAGGTTAATATCCTTGTACCTATACTAATTCTATTTCTTCTCTTATTGGGGCAAACATGTCTGTGCCATTGCTAGGTATTTGCAAAAATTTGTAACTCTTCTTTTTTGCCTTCTTTCTAATAGTGATGTTGCTCCATTGGGTTGAATCTATCGGTGGGATGTTAAATTCTTGTTCTGAAATCATCAATTGATGGGCTTTTCCGTAAATGTTGTCTTTTGCAGATTCTTCTCCTTTATTGTTTCCTTGTTCCATCTGTTTAGTTCCTGATTTTTCAACTATGACTTCTGATAATCCTTCTTCTCAGACTTTAATCTGGTTGCTTCTATTTTTTGATGTTTCCTTTGTTTCTGATATTAGTATCCTTTTACCTTTGTGCTCTTTGTGAATAGCTTCCGCCATTATGCTTTGATCAATCAGATCATTCTGTAGTAGAAGGATCTCATGAAATAGCCTGTTTACTTTTTTAATATTGAGTTCCATTTCTTCTACTATCTCTCTTTCCATTTGGCAGTCCTTACATCTTCTAAATTTATCCAGTGAGTGCTGATAGTTTATGTTTGTTATCTAATCATTTTCCTTCGTCCCTTTTTTTTCCAAATTCTCCTATAGGTACTCTTCTTTTTTCTCTGGATTTCTTTTATTTAGGCTTTTATGCTTTTATGCTATTCTTTGACTTTCTCTGTTGTCCTTTGTTATTGCATCTTCTGTTGTATTCCTTTCTTTTCCCAAGCCTACACTTTTCCTTGTCTTTAGGATGTCTTTAAAGCTGTTCTTGATATGGATTTTAGTGAAATTTGGATCCTTAATTTTATATATTTCTCCAGAGTATTCTATGAAAGATAAGTTATAGATAGATCTATTGGTTATAATTTTCCTACTCACTATATTGTTTAGATTTGTTTTCACCAAAGCTCTGATTTTGTTGGTTTTAATTTTGCTATCTTCGAATCCTATGAGAGATCCTAGAGATTCGCCTATTCTCTTAATAATATTATTCTCCATTAATTTTGATGGTATGTCTGAACATTCCATCCATTTGATTGTTTTTATATTTTTGATGTGGTTTTTGTTGAAATTTGGTTGCCATGCTGTAGAATTAATGTGATGCCCCTTATAGAAATAATTAGCAAAACTTAAAATTTCAATTTTAGCCTTTGTATTCTGACAATGAATGAACCAATGTTTGTCTGCAAAAGAGGTTATATTACTTACCTTGTCGCCCCATTTCTTGGATATGTTATGTACCAGCTTTTTTTTGTATTTTGGTGGCCCGTTCCAATACACATAGATGCCCTTCTCAGTGCATTCCATCCATCTTTCTTCACTGTGTGAATTGTTGATGATAATAGTGTCATTGCTTATGTTCTTAGTTGAAAACCTTGGATTAGGGCTTCTTGCCTCTCTTTGATTAATCTCTTCTTGACATTTCTTTTAGTGCAATGGAATGTAAGCCTCCTTTGTTGGGGGGATTGTTTCCTTCTTTGAGATGTTTTTGAAGCTACTTACTTGTGAGCTATAGGCTTCAGATGGCTTATGAAAAATTATTGGAGTAAGGCCTAAAGGTATTTTATTGGCCTCCAAAATTGTTTTAGGTTGATTTGGGTGGTTGATATGAATTTGCTTCCTTGGGCTAGGGTTTTGATTTGCCGGAGTTGCATACTTCATTTTGATAAAAAAAAAAACTCTCTTTGAATTCATAGTCTTGATGCTGCACCATCTTTGCCCTGTTGTAGCCATCTTCAATTTCATTTTTTCTTATTCTAGACAATCTGCCATCCTTCCTCAATTATGTTGTTCTGGCTCTCGATGATTACTGCATTTTGTTTTGAATGCTGTTGGACTAGGTTTTCGAAACTATCTGTATCTATTTTGGATTTGCATAGTCGGTTATCATTCTGAGAGGAGAGAGCTTCAAACTTATTACTGGTAACCAATGGACTAATTTCCTTCTTCTGATGTTAATGTGCATGATGGCATGGAGTGAAAGGTTTGCATGTAAAGTGTTTCTACGAATTTGTCTTTCTCTCCATTTTGCAGAGCAGATTATCTTTTTAACTAAATACTATATATTATTTAAATATGATAACTAATCATTCATATTATACAAGTATAAAAAAATTAATAAAATAAAAATTATAATAAATTATGATTAATATAAAATATAATTATTAATTTAATATTGAAATATATATTTAAGTTTTAAACATATTTAAACTAAATGATAAATGATATAATTTATAAATTGTAACACTTATCAATTTTATATATATATATATATATATATATATATATATATATATATATATATGAAGTATAATTTGAGCTTATGCATTACATGAAGTTTTAGGAACAAGTCATATCAAATAGTAAAAAATAAACATCAATGTAAAACTAATAATAAATATATTTAAAACAAGAGCTCTAGTGAGCAGGAGTCCCTGCCTTTTGTGTGAGTGGAAAATAGTGAGTTTGGGAAACAAAAAGTAAAGTGACATATCTTACGCAATTCTTAATATATGTAACAACATCATGTTATTGATGAGTAAATGACAAATAAGACCTCAAGAAGATTGCATTAGTAGTTGTTAAAAAGGAACAACAAACAAAGGAAATGAAAAATAATGAACAAAATAAAGAGAAATAAAATCTGACAAAAGTATATTGTGTTGCATGTAAGAAAGATTTAAACTGTCTATGAGTATCTATATCTTCAAGTGTTATTAACTATGTACTCTTTAATACAGCGGCCAGTAAACAGTACCAAATTTGTTACAACAATTTACATAAAGTACGGCGGTGCTGAAAAGACATCCTATTCTATGCTTTGCTATACATACATGTAGCAAAAATTTTGTAGCCTGACTATTACAAGGTCCATATATTTGGAAACACACAGAGGACAATATATTGAAATAAGAAACTTAGATAGTTTAGTGTTGTATGAGCTCCCTGATAATGTGACATATGTGTTATGTTTTGTTGTATAAACAAGGATGAACTATGTACATAAGTTAGTCAATGGCAAAAATTGGTGTTGAAAACTCTAGTGTCGCTTTGGTTCTGATATGGATACTGTACCTGCAGGAAAAAGTTGTTATCATTAAAGCTATGTAGTAGTTGAAAGTTATTTGTGTAGTGAATTGTTGTAAACACTTGAAAAGCATGAAATATATCAATGATGTATTTGATTGTGGCAATGTTATAATATATTAATAAATAAGAGTAAATAGGTAAACATTTGACCTTGTTGCCTACCGTTCTAGCTTTGCAAGATTATTCCAACGATCATATGTTGCTTATGCAGCTTGCAGTTTGTAAATAAATATCAGTTAATAGATCTCTTTGTATTTGTTTGATTTAAATTTGACTGTGTAATGAAAGTGGTAGGAGAATGTCTAGGAGTACTCACAGGTGGAGTTTCTCTTGTGATTGATGTGATTGTATGGTCCATTGCAAGTGTAAAAGTGCCATGAATCTCAAAGTTTCGCATCATGTAGACTGTTGCAGACATGGTTTCTGTGTACTTGTTGAACTCAATCTTTCTTAATTCTGGAAAGTAGTCTTGCAAGAGCTTGTCATGTAGACTACACTCGAAGATGTTGTCTTTTGTTTCGATGATACATTGGAGATAGGGTTGAAATTGAAATGTTGTGTCTGTTTCGCACTTGGTGCAGTGAATGTTAGCTAGATCAGTTGTTGTTGATATAGATACTATTTGTTGGCAGATTGTGCACAGTGGCTAGTACGGTGAGCTATGGACATTTTTTGCTCCTAATATTCCTGTTACCTAAAAGTACAAAGGTCGAGGTCAGTTGTAAGCAATTGCAATGTTATTTTTGTTGTAATTAAGTATTGAATTTCAGGTAGTAGTATTTTTTGACTGACTTGCAGATTGGCATTTGTGAGTTGTTGTATTGAGTGTATTGTGCAGTTGTCATTGAGGTGATCTACGTAGGTGTAGTTGTCATTGAGGCGATCTATGTAGGTGGCTAGGCCTAATCTGATAACTGCTGAACCTCATGGATTGGTACGGGTGACATTTTTTAGTAGCAGCAACAATATTGTTGGCGATGTTGTTGACCTACATATACTTTCTAGGCTTTTGTAGCTATAGTTGTGTGTTTTTGGCACTATGAACTAGCAGGAGGAAAGAAGATATTAGAAATTGAAGTACTGAAATTAGATAAAAGTATTGTGATAAAAGTTGATGTGTTATTTCTTACTTACAATAGTTGTGTCAGATGTCCATTGTCTGTCTCTGATTTGCAGCTGGAATTATGTGGGGTTCTGTACATATGAAGTTACAAGAACACTGAGACTACTAACTGGATAATTGTTGTGTGACTGGATCAGTTGGGAGATTTTGGTATCACGTGATAGTTTATGTTGTTTGTAGATAAGAGGTATTTGTTTGACTTCAGTGTCTATGTTGGTGATGTTTTCTGTTATAGTTAGTAGACCAGCTTTGTCTATTAGATCTATGTGTGCGATTGATGATCTTTGTTCATTTTGTGCAGAGTTCTTATAAGCTGGTCCATATGTAGCTAGGATGTCACCCTCAAAGACTGTTGTTGATTGTGTGTTGTAGATGTCAAATATGGCAGTTGGGGAAGTGGCAATGAACTTTTGTCTACAGTGAAAGTAGATAAATTATTTTCAACTAGATAGACTATAATAATTGTATGCTGACCAATTGTAGAGAAGTAGTATCAAAGTAGTAAGAGTTCTTGCCTCTTGTGTCTGTTGTTGTCGACGGTAGTTGGAGAGCTTCTATTTTGGTCTATCTCCATGGTTCACTGAAATGGACCTGCACTCAACATGCATCTAATCTTAGACAATTAATTGTAGCCTACGATATTTTCTTTTTGTTTCATGTGAGAAATAGATTATGGCGTCATTTGCTACAGCTGAAGTTGGACTATAGCTATAAAGTGATCAGTCTAATATGTGTTTAGAATAGTGGCTTTTCTTATTTCAATGTTCGTGTTATGTATCCATATATGGTCAAGGTTGCTTCCTCTTTGTGTTGTTGTGTTTTCTATTGCGAGTTTTAGATTGTGTTGTTGCATGATGTCGAAGAGGTGATTTTTTTGTTGATATCTTTAGAATGTCGATGTTGAAGTCTCCTGCAATTAGTAGTTTTGAACATTTTGGTAGAGTGGTGGTGATTGTTTGCATGAAAGTGGAAAGATCATTTGTTGTTGTGATTGGTGTCATATATATGTTTGCAATGCGCAAGCATGCTTGCATGTGAGAAATGTCAATTATGATTGATTCGAGGTGTCTAGTTGCATATGTTTTGATATTTTGCACTATGGTAGTTTTGTTGCAACATGTGAGCAATCCATGAATGGTGTACGATGGGTAGAATTCAAAATTTTTACTCAATAGTGGGAGTTGGTCAATGTGCTTGGTTCTTGTCTCTTGTAGGCAAAGTACAGTTGCATTATGCAAGTCATGATCGTGGTCTATTTCTTCTGCATGTAGTTGCAAGCTACGAGTATTTAAAGTACATATTTTAATGGTGGTTAGTGATGTAAGAGAAAGAGTGTAATGTAGAGGCCACTGTGATGATGTTTGCAGCCATTGCATTTCTAGTTTAACTTTTTGGGAAAGCCTGAAATTATTGTGGTGTACTTTGTTAATCAAGTACAATTTTTCTATGTCTCTAACACACGACAAGGTATTCTAGGAAAGGCCATGTTGGTAGACCTTTGTGGGGTCAAAAGCATTAGTGTCCATTGTCAAGCCCTGTGCTTTGTGAATAGTTCTTGCAAATGCAAGTTGTATAGGGAATTGTGATCATATGACTATGTTTGTTAATGTTCGCATTCTTCATGTAATTCATGTGAGTGGTGTCCATGTAGTAGGTATTGTATCTATGTACATGTGCTGCATTTGTTGTCTTCGTAGTCTTCCAACATTAGGATCATTGAACTTGATCTAGAGGATGTCTTCATTGTTGTATGTATGTAGTTGGAATGTGCCATTCGCACCATTGACCAAACCATCTTGTGTGTCAAGATTACCTGCTATAAGCTCAATTAGGATCCCTGGCTTGACGAATATAGTTGATGGTAAGCTTGTCCTTCCTACTTAGTGAGGGTTCTTGTCTACTATTGTATCTTTTTGATCAATCGCTTCAAGTTTATAGAGTGTTGTCAGTAGTAGGTCTAACTTTTTTGTTGTTGTGCTCATCAACAACGAAGTTGCATTAGAACAAATGTGGTAGTTTTGGATCGTTAGGTATAGGCCTATAGCATGCTCTATTTATGTATGAAAGGTCTTGATCTGTCTATTCAGAGATCCTTATATGGTTCAAAACAGAGACAAAGTGTTTGTTTCTTTGTCTAACAACAGTTTTCAAGTTATAGTACTTGATATTGTCAGTCCAAAATGTGTATGGAATTTTCTCACCATTAATTTTTGGTTGCTCAAAAATCCATCAGTCACATACTAGTTGTGCTTGGTAAAAGTCACCACAAAATATGATGTCTACGTTTCCAAATGATTGAGTTGGTGTCTGTTTTATTTGATGGAGTCTTCTGTCTATATTGTATAAAGTTGTTGATCCTATTAGTGATGTCTCATCGATTAGAAGAACTTGAAGTTGATCTAGCCTCTTGCTTAAGTTGTTGAGGGTGTCTGAGTCTAACGATATGATGTTTGATGAGCTACATGGTAGATGGAATATGGAATGTGCGACGATGCCTACTATGTTGTACGCAGTCTTTCTTGTTGATGCTACAATGATGCCTTTTGGTTTGAGTGGATTGCTATGTAATTGTTTATCATAGAGACAAATCAAAGCCTCATAAAGTAGTTTTTCTATAAAGGTCTTCCCAGTTCCTCCTCCTCCTCCTATTAGGAATAAGTATAGTGGTTTATGTGGGAAAAGTCTTTTTGTCATAACTGCATCTTTTAATATTGCTTGTTGCTCTTTGTTTAATTTTCTTCGCATTGTGTAGTATTCTTGGGTCCTTTGCAGGAATGGGTGTGCAATTTCTGAAAATAATGGATTATGGACAATTTGAACAGTTTGCTTTGGTTTGAGTTTTCTACAGTGCATTAGGTCATTAGCTAAGTCATAGTGTTCTTGTGTTGTTTCTTGATTGTTGAATTGTAAATGGAAATTGAATATCATTATTGTATTTTCAGTGTTCTCTAGTTCCTTTTGTGCATCGTCAATGCTACCCCATGCATAATCAGTTTGTGCATTGAACATTTTTTCAATCTTTGATATTTATGTCTTTTTAGCATTGAATGCATCGACCCATGTGTTGTGTTCTAATAACAATGTTTCCTCATTTACTCAGAAAGGTATGTACAACATGAGTTTCTCTTTACAATAATTGTCATAGTCAATGTGTGGATTGTATTTCACAAAGCGTATAATTTGTACTTTTAGTCTTCTTTGAAAACCAGTTAATTTATTATAGTAGAGTGCAGTATACTCAGCAAGTGATAAATTGTCCAATGTGATTGGCCTTGATATGTATTTTTCTATTGCAGAAGCATACATGATGTTTTCAGAGTTATCATGTTCTTTAGCCAATAGTTTTGTACTTTTGAGCATGACAACTTTGCCCTCTGATGGTGCAGTGTTGATAAACACAATTTTTCTTGATGATCTGCGTAATGCCAAGGACAATGAAATAAGGACAGCTTGCCGACTAAACATTTGTTGATAGTTTAGTAATGCATTTCCAAGTTTTCTTATGAATTCTGTTTTATTGTCATAAGTTGTTGTTGATTGCTTGCGCAACTATTGGAAGACTAGTGTCGTTGTTGTATCTTGCTTTGTCATATAAGAGCAACAATAAGATGCAAAAACATAGGCATCTAGTATGAATTGTGTATTAGTATTTGTGTACCATAATGATGGCACTTGCCTTGCAAATGCATTGGTCCAGGTGTCACTTGGGTCTCTTTTTAGTAATAGCAAACTTCTTCTTAATGTCATCCGTAGTATTAGGATGTAATTGTCTTCAGTGGTGTCGAAGTCATTGATGAATTGGTCAAATGTAACATCTCTTGAGTATTGTTTGTGCTCAAGTTGTCTGAAGAGCTCTATTGCTTTTTCTTTCATTCTTGTATCTGTTGTTGATAAAGGCTCTAGAATAGTTATTTTCCTCATTGGAGGCATAGGGAAATTGAAGTGACAAGTTGATGTCCTATACTTTTTGCAGCTTTTTGTGTGATAGTGCATTTGAATTTTGGCAAGGTTTTCATCTAGAAGTGTAGAATTAGAAGAGATATATTTGTTGACAAAGTTCTCGATTTCTTGATTTGTGGATTGTCCATATATGGGTGAATTTTTAGTCCAAACCATAAAATGCACATGTTCATTTCCTCTATTTTGAAATTCAATGACAAATAAGTAATCTAACACTTTGCCAAACAATTATGTATTTGTTAACATCATTCTACGGAATGCATTGAGTCAATGATTGAAATATCGAGTGCATAAAACTAGATTTTGTCTTATTTGAAAGTCTAGATTTCTATCTTCTATAGTTTCAATCTCTTTATAGTTATTGCTACGGTAGATATCGTCCAAAGCTTGTACTAGTGGCAGCCACAAGTGCTCAGCACTTGTCAATGTGACAAAGAATGTTGGCGGTCCTAATTGCCTCATCATTACAAATATGTTTTTCCATGTATTGTCCAAGTAATCAGGTGATGTACAAATACTCTTCAATGATCTGAAACCGATTGGTGATCTTAATATTTGTTCAATATTCGCAAGGGTGTGGACATCTTTTGCCAACAACTTTTTACCTTTGAGCTTAGCTTTTCTTATGCAAACCCATGCATTGAGGAGATGTGTTGAATGATAAGTTTTATTGCTTTAAAGAAAATGTTTGTAATAAGTGTTGCGAAGTCATTATCCAAATGCATGAGCTCCCACTTCACTATTTTTTGGAGTGAGAAATTTGAGACAATATGTTGTGGTCTTGGATAACCATAGAAGAGAGTTGGAAAGTTCATTTCCTCAGAGTTTTGATCTTTAAATATTCCAAGAGGTTTAATTCCTTCAGAAGGCTCCATCTCAATTATCATTTTGTCAAGATCTTTTATTGAATGTGTGTCATTGAATGAATGGATAAGTGATTCTGAGACTGGTTCGTTACTTAGTTCATCATTCTCATTAAAGTCTTCTATTTCTGCATTGCTGAGACATGTTGTCTGTTGTTTTTTTTCCCTTAGAATGGCCTCCCAATGCTCATTTATGACAAAATTCTTTCTAATATACAACGGTGTGGTTGCTAGACTTGATAATGCATTCATTACACATAGGGATCTTACATTGCCTTGGGCATATGCATTTTTGTACTCTAGTTTTCGCTTCAATCTTATTGCAATTGTTCTATTGTCATCTAATTGTCAAGGCAATACCCGTTGTACTTTATCGATATCTACGGGCACATTGATTATTGTTTTGTTTAGCCCATACTTTGACCTTTTGTAACCTAGTTGTCTTATTTGGGCAAACAAAATGTGCAAGGAGACAAGTCTTTATTCTAGTGAGGTTAACGTATGCACTGCATCAATACGTTTATTTCTTTGTATCCTCCAAGGTGTAGCAAAGGGAGGAACTTTTCTAGATACAACAACTTTGAAACATTGGGTACATACCAATTTGCCAATTTCAATTTTCTTCTCTTTATGTGTTATTGGAAGAGAGTTGAAAGCATTAAGAAATGTTTTGTCAATGATTTTGTGTATTTTTTTGGAAGTGTAACATTTCACAAATGCTGCATGGGTTTATGGGTTTTTCATTTATAATACGTTGGTATGCTTTAATTGATTTTGAGATTTGTCTACATGGTGAGGGTTGTTTAGAGTTGCGTCTCCCAGTTTGATGGAAATGCAGTCGAAGTTTGTTGTTTGTTTTGTCATTGCCAACATTTTGTTTCTTTTTGTTTTGTTGAAGAAAGCTTATGCTCCTACCCTTTCGTATTATGTTTTTGAGGGAATGCATGCTTTTGACATGACCCTGTTGTGTTGTTGTTATGCCTATTCTTGAGAAGTTGACAAATGTTGTATATTGCGCTATAGGTGGTTGACTTTCTATCATGGTAGATGATGATTTTTGTCTTTGGTTTTCGTCAATTCCTTCTTTGTTTTTGCCATCACGTATTATTTCTTTTAAGAACCGTAGTGAGTATCGAGTATTTGCATTGGTTGATGTTGGTGTTCTTAGTTGTGTATGTTTTGAGATGTTAAATGATGCTGGAGGTAGTGATCTAGCTGGCCTAGTTTGTGGCTCATTAGATTGTGATGATGTGAATTTGTCATAGCTATTATGGAAATCCATTTTCTAATAGAGTTTTTTGCAAAAGAAAAATCGACGTATTAGCAATTGCGCTATATTCAACTAACTGGAAAGAAGGGTGTAACTAGCTACTGACATCATTATTTATGGAAGTTTCAAAATTTCCTAGAAAAAATGAACTAAGGCATACCAAATCAATTGGTTATTAGCAAAAACAAAACAATTTTGAAAGAAATTGTATATTATTCTTATTATTTCTAAATAGGTACTCACATCATTATTTATGAAAGTTTCAAAATTTCCTAGGAAAAGTGAACCAATGCATACAAAATTCAATTGCTTATCACAAAAGATAGAACAATTTTGAAAGAAATTTTATATTATTCTTAATATTTAAAAGCTTAAAGCATTTTGTCAAATGCTCACTTGACTAGTGACTGTATAACTCGTTGTACTTGCAACAAGATTGTCTTCTATGCTTCTTGTTACTGAAAATCCTGACGCAACAAACTTTGTACCTGTCACTTGTGTGCATATAAATCATTCTAATCAAAATACTTGAGTATTTTAGCAGTATATTTGATCTATGTAGAATTCAATCAACTAACAATGATAATTATCGTAAACATGGCAAATCAACTTTTTAAATTAAATGTTAGATATACAATTCCTATATAAAAAAGTATGTTTTAATTCTTGAGGTCATAAATCTAATAGTTATCATTGAAAATAAATTAAAAAGATAAAAGTTTAATTATTTATTAAAGAAATATCTACCTAAAGAACATATCAAAATGCATAGATTAAAACTTAATATGTTTTTATTTAAATTATATATTATAAGATTTAAAATACATCATTCATATGTATAACTTATTAAACAAAATAATAATAAAATTCTAAATTTTAAAGTTTTTAATTTTAAACTTTTTTAGGCTTACAATTTTAAAAGTGGTAATTATGGTATAATATAATAATAAAAACTAAAAATTTAAAAATAATTCTAATTTAAGTTTTATTGATATATTAATTTATTATTTAATTAAATTATAATTGTATTAAAATTTTATCAAAAAATATTATTCAATTCTTTAGAATATACATATATAAATAATATTATTAATTTTGTTTATATTACACTATATATATATATATATATATATATATACATATACATATACATATACATATACATATACATATACATATACATATACATATATATGTGTGTGTATATATGTACATGTATATATGTATACAAATACAAACACACACACATATATATGTATATATATGTATATGTATGTATGTATATGTATATATAGATACATACATACATACATATACATATATATATATATATATATATATATATACATATATGTACATGTATATATGTATATATGTACATGTACATATATGTATGTATATACATGTACATATATACATATATATACATGTACATATATACACATATACATGTACATATATGTATATATATATACATATACATATATATATACATACATATATATATATATATATATATGTATGTATGTATATATGTATATATATATGTATATATATATGTATATGTATATATATATACATACATATATACATACACACATACATACATACATATATACATACACACATACATACATACATATACATATACATATGTATATGTATGTATATATATGTATATGTATGTATACATATACATATATACATATGTATATGTATACATACATATATACATACACACATACATACATACATATACATATATACATACATACATACATACATACATACATACATACATATGTATGTATGTATGTATGTATGTGTGTATGTATATGTATATGTATATGTATATGTATATGTATATATATATCAGAAATGCTAATAGTAGCATATACCACGTAATTGATTGTTATTGTATCAAGATATTCAATTATAATCTAAAAGATAATCAAAATGAAAAAATAATATTTTCCTACAAATCATTCAACAATCAACTCCATTTTTCATAACGATACAACTATTTAAAAAGAGTCAAATAATATCATCAAGCACTTCTTTGATTAAGCACATTGAACTCATGATTTTGTTGATTTGATTATACATACTAAAATAAATGGTTCCAGGAACGTTGGTGGTTCTTGATGCTCACCCAGGAGGTACAATTTATGAGGACCTAGTTGGTGAGTGGGTCCAAGAGATCAGAACTATTTATGAAGGTAAAACAAGTTCCTCCAATAGATTGAATATGGTTTAGTGCCTCATATATATTTATTGTAAGGAAGCTTTTATACTCTAATTTGAGTGGCAAACATGATAGAATATTTGAAATTTGAATTGATATATTTTTAGTTGCATGTTCATTCATTTGCAGATGACTTTGGAGATGCTATTCTTTACGTCAACTATTTAAATGTGGCAAACATTCCTTTAGAAAACAAGATATATCTATGTTGATTACCTGCTATGGACTAATGGAATTATAATACTTGATGTCAATTATTTGAATGTTGTAAACAACAATTCAACAAACAATATCTACTGACATTGATAATCTATTTATTGGAGGGCTGCCTGAGGGATGAACTGGAAAATTTGTTTATGGAAAGCATGGATCTGTACTTAATCCATGCATTCCAACCACCATTTTCTCTTATCCTCATTTAATGTACAATAATTTGAGCAAATAAATACATTTTCCTGAATGCACTGCTCATTACCCTAAGAAGCGGGTTGTTTTGAAAAATCCAAGTTATTAATGTGGGAGAACTGTGTATCTGTCCTGAATACGAAGATGCCTATTTGATCAGTATAATTAGCAAAAAGATTCGTATGTCTAAATTTTTCAGACAAAGAAAAAGTTATTCACCTTTAGTGGTGCTACATTCAAGTGCTTCAAACGGTGTTTGTTTCAAAATCAGGGTTTTGATTGGGAAAAGGGAAAAAATCCTTTAAGGTTTTAACCGATGCAGTTTTATAGGCCTATAGCAATATTTGCTAAAAGAAAAAATATTCTCAATCTTTCTGAATGACAAGGTCCAAAATCCAAATAGCTCCCCTAGTAACTAAATATTATATCATTCGCCTGCAACAAATACCAATTTTATGTGTCCATTAATTGCCTTCCAAACATTTTGGTGACTAGAAACCTGAGCATGCAAATAACTTACCCTTCAGATAAACACAAGAATTAGGTATTACATCAAGCGAGACTGAGGGGTAGATAGGGTTATACACCTCAATGAAAGTGGACAAAATTAAATGGATAAATCTCATCTGTGGCTTGAAAACCTAGCTTCAATGAAAGTGGACAAAATTAAATGGATAAATATAGTGTCTGGCTTGAAAACCTAGCTTTGACTTCACATGTTGTGCAACTTGAATGTTATAGGTCATTTATATGAGCCTCTGGAAAAACAAAAAAAAATTGTTTAAAAATCCTTCAGTTGCCAAGAATGAAAACCAAGAAGCAATTAATCTATGTGAACTCTGGGCCAAACTAGAACCATAAGAAAACAAATTATGAAAGATTATGAGAGCATACGAGAAATGAATGATCTACGAAACATTTGATGAATAATATTTACACAATGACTATAAGCATAGGTACGACTCCCTAGGAAAATGGTGAGACTTGTCACTATAGGATTCTTACTATTTGTAGTGCTGAGGTGTTTTCCCCTGTGCTGGGTGAAATCTCCATTGAAAAAGGGTCAGGGTTTTGAACTCAAGTCACTGATAAGAAAAGATTAGCCTTTCAAACTAAGCCATGCCAGCTAAAAATCAAATTCAAAACATAACGGAAGACCATGCCCAAGATGACACCAACAACCTATAACCCATTAACGACAGAGCTTATTGAGATGATTATGACAACTCCCTGTCATTACTATAACAATGTGGCCAAAAAAGCAGAGAATTTATTCTGGTCTAGAAAAATAAATTTGAGCCATTAGCAACTAAAAGTTAATTACCATCAAACGCCCCTTTCCTATGACATTTCTCTTGTGTCCCTGAATTCCCATTCCATTGTCTCGAAAAAGAAAAGTTCAAAATTAAATTGAAAAAGAAAAAGTTAAAACCCCATGATGAAGACTAAACAAAATACACACTCTTATTTCAAGATGTGTTCTACTCGGAGTTTGCTTACCACGCTTTGCAGATACATAAGGATCTATTACACACTTGGCTATTCCAAAAAAAATTCCCTCAAATAATTTCATTGCATCGAGTAATTTGTACTCATTGAAAATGAAATTTTATCCAGACCAAAATATGGAATGGGGGGTTTACAATTAACCCAACACGAATGCCAATTGCCTAAAACATAGTAATATCAACGTCAGCCTCCACAGGGGGGGAAACGGTATTGTTAACATTTACAGCCAAGACCAAAAATCATTCTCGAGCACACGCTAACACAAATAAACCTACAAAGAAAAAAATGAAGGAATGAAGAAATGGAATACCAGTTTATAAATTGCAAGAGCTGGCCTTCATACCCCTGCCTCTGCAAATCACACTCAAACTGCTACTCTGTAATTTCAAAATTGGGAAACATTTTACTATTGTTTATCCACCTCTATTGTTGGTGGCTCCTTGATGTTAGCATAATAAATGCTAACCTACCTCTACTATCCGCTACCCTGTCATGACATTAATAATAATTAAATTGCATTAATTGTCTTGTCTTTGCAATTGACTTAGCCTATGATTTTTATTCAATAATAATTTCCAAAAAGGTCAATAAAACCCCAGCAAAATAGCCTCAGCCAATCATAAATATGAAATTAGCATATAATAATTCCATTTTCTTAATACAACTCCTCAAACTTTACAATATGATAGCTGCTCACCAAGAAAAAAAAAATAAGGGGGGTGAAAAAAAAACATTAGTTCTGTGCCTTTTAAAAGGCAGGGACTAATAATAAATTAAAACTTAATATTGATTAGACATGTTGTGTGAGGTGGAAGATAAAATGATTGAAAAATAAAATCTTATCAACTTGTCACAAATGTGGAAAAGATAATGTTGTAATCAATGCATTCATTAATGCATGATGAGGTTGTTAGAAAATATTTGTATTTTTGTTGAAGAAAATTAATTTTCTCCCCCACCAAAAATAGTATGGATAAATAGAATGACTGAAAAATGTGATTTATAAAATAATGAAAAATTAGAAAAAGATATAAACATTTGAAGTTTGATATAATCTTCTAAATTCTTTGATTTGATTGGTCAGTGTTAATGTCATATTAGCACTGACATGAATGCATAAGTATTCCTGCTATGGCAGGAACTAATATTATTATCTGCATAATTTTATTAATAAGTTATACAATACATAAGTTAGTAGTCATGCAATACAGTAGACATTATATAAATTTTAATATAATTATAATGTTAGTAGTTGTGCAATATAGTAGACATTATATAAATTATAATAAAATTATAATGTAATAGTATAATTAGGATTGGGGTTTAGGATTAGAACTATGGGTAGGGTTAGACTTTGCATCATAATTAGTATTCTAGTTTGTCTTTTGATTAGAATTACATTTAGGTCAAGTTTAAGGTAAGGATTTAGGATTAGGATTAAGGTGAGGATTAGGGTGAACATCATGATCAATATTATGGTTAGGGTTTGGGTTTTGTAAAAGAGTTTACATTATGGTTGATGTTGGCCAAATTTGTCTTCCCGCCAAAATTGTCATATTTGAATTCAAATGCTAAACGGTCATGTCCCACCTTCTATTAAACAATGCCATGGAAATATGAAATAAATTAAATAAAAATCTTATGATATTTTTGTATTTTCCTAAGTTTATTTTTTTGGCCCCGCAACTTTCTCCAACTGTCAGATATCCCACATATCTACAGTAGTCATTTTCTCGCATTTTAGAATTACCTAGTGTTTAACAAATCTAGGGAAGCGACCTTTTGCCACACGTTCAGGGTGGGGGCTTGCTTCTTGTTTGTGGGATGTCTTTTGACCGTGCTAACATGCTAGTGTTCGTTGGCATTTTGGTTGGTTGTCGCTTTCTCGCATTCTATATTTTGTTAGAGCTTTGACAATATGGAGAAGTGACTTTTTGACATGTAGAAATGTGGGTCCATTCTTTCATGTGGGCTGCCAGGACTAAAAAGGGGTGCCAGGTAGTTTTCAGGTGGATAATGTGTCAATTGCTTTGTTATGATTGGTCAAGGGGTTTACATGTCTGCAGAGGTAGATGCTAAGTAGTCAGTGGGCCTAAAAGTTTAGAGGGGCAAGCACAGTAATAACAAAGGTTTTCCACAATCGTCGATCTTTCGTAGATTGATGATCAACACTTTTCTTGCATTATGGAATTGCAAGGACTTTAAGAAATGTGGGCAAGTGCCTAAAGGCCATGTGTCCTTACAGGCTTGGGTGGTAACAACAATGGTAACGTCATGGTTAGGTCGCAATTTCTTGGGGCAGTCACAATTAGAGTTTTAAAAGGTGGTGTAGTTATGATGATTAAATGGTCAAACCCATTAAGACTTTGTGGGGTGGCAGAAAGATAAAAGACTATTGGCCCACATGGCTCATCTTGGTTGCAAGACTCCATTTTCCTGTTGACCTTGCTAATTCGTAAGCTAGAAATGAGGAAATCGGGTTTTCTTCCATAATCTGATCTTTCTAATCAATCCCAACCACTCCAAGTTAATGCTAGGTTATAAGCAATGCAAAGGACATTCTTCCCACTGTCTGATCATCCATTTTGAAGATTTTTGGCATTGATTAGCGTTGTTTCCATCACTTCAAGGTTTTCTCTAGTTAGGGTTTTCATGATTTTCATGCCTTTGCAAGTGTACCAAATCAAATCTACTATTTGGATTGTCTTAATGGCAATGGTTGTGGAGTAACTTTGGTTAGAAATATCTTGGTAATGCATGTGCTATAAAGGCAGAATTTGTAATCTTTGTAAAGATTGATCTTTCTCTGATTCTCTAGTATTGCTTCTATGCATACTACTATAATTTCTCATGCCTCTAAGCTATTGCAATCCTCTATTGAGTCCCTTTTAGCCATTAACACATTGTGCAAGTTCTCTTTGCCTCTGATTAATGTTTTTTGTCTATATTCTCCAATTTACATGATTGTATCTACTTTTGACATTTGAATGATATTAAGTGAAGTTTCTTCCTATAGCATTCTTTTGTTGTCTGATCTACATGTGGTTTTTGAATTAAGCAAAGCTTGAATATGTACTCTTTGAGGTTATAACTAGTTAGTTGTGCATTTATTGGCAGAGATAAGGTCAAACACTCTATTTTGGTGCATCACCCCTTAGGTTAGAGTAGGTAGATTTTCTTTCATGCATTCCTTCTCCATTTTCCTCTCCAAGCGTAGTTAGGTGCACCTTGATAGTAAAGTAAGTCAGCCTTCTCCAAAGACTCAACCTCACAGTTCAAGTCCCATAGCTTGGAGGTTGTTTCCATGTCTCACGAGGTTGTCCTTAGGCAAAAAATTTGGACAAGGGTGCAAACTTTTGTGAGAATAGTTTTTGGCACGCCCAATGGGACCACTATAACAAGAAGATTTCAAGTCTGAGGTGTCAAAAGAGAAGGATTTAAAGTTGATGTTGAGAAGGTAATGTTGCTCTCAGTATTTCAGGCCTTCAAGAGGCTCATTTCTACAAAGCACTTGGAGGCTCTACACCCTTCATATCTGGTTCTAGATCAAAGTTGCTATAATTCATGCCCAGAGCTGAAACAAGAGCATATTCTAGAGGTAATTTTCAGTATCAAGAGCTTTCATTTTCAAATCCCAAAAGAAGAAAGATTAGATTGTCCCTATCACCAGTTAGGAGTACGGAGAAGAAATAAATACCCCTGCAAGATCAATCTCCACTCTTCCTATTGTTAGATCTCAAATTAGAAAGCCATTAGCTCATATTAATAGACCACTTGCTTATATGGCTAAAGCTCATGCTTTTGCCACCTTTAATGGTGGAAGTCCTCTTTTATTGGCCCAAAGACATGACATACCAGTAGGTACACTTAAAAGTATACCTAAATTTATTGGTGAGACTTCTATCTCTCCCTTAGAACACATTCAAGAGGTTGAAAATGTCTATAATATCCATGGTGTTACAAAAAATGATGTGGCTGTTAGAATCCTAGCTTCATCTCTAAAAGGGAAAGCCCTACAGTGGTACAGGGGTCTATCACATAGTTCTATAATGGATTGGGATGGGTTAGGAGCAAGACTATGTAAAAATTTTGAGGATAAAAGTGGCTATTTGTCACTTTTAGAACAACTAACTACCATAAAAGAACCCCCCATGAATGTATGATTGATTTCAACTACAGATTTCAAAAGACATGGGATAGAATACCTACTTCAATGAAGCCTACCCTTGGTAATGCCCTCTTACATTACCTCAAAGCTTTTAATAGTGATATTGCCACTACAATCCAAACCATGGGAGGAGATACCTTACCTGATGCTTATGAAATAGCAATAAGGGTAGAAAACATATTGATACAAGGAGGAAAGTTAGCTCTAAGGCCTCCTATGACTTTCTTCCCTGGCATCCCAAATCACCAACCAACAATGACCCCTATTCCCACAACTTCCACATCACAATCCCTTGCTCTAGTCCCTTAAGTTTCCACATCTTCAAATGGAATGGATGAAATCAAGGAGATGATGCAGTCTATGATGTTGAACATAGATAAAAGATTGAAAGGCTAAGAGAAGAAGTTGGAAGATAGCTTCTTTGTGATGCAGAAAGTGAGCAACAAAGTGGTGACTTTGGAGAGACAACAAAATCAAGGTAATAAGGCTCATCAATTGCAATATCAAACTCCGAACAATGGTAGGCCTCCAAATCATAATCAAGAAAATAATTCTTTTGATCAGAGTAGGCAGAATAGTCATGCTTCTACCTCAAATACAAATCAAAGTAGGGCCATAGTGCCCCAAAACAATATGACTCAGGATCAAGATTTTTGTCCCTCCTACAATTAATCCTATGCTTATTGTATGTGTCAAAAGGTTGAGTCTTATTTAGCTTTAAAAATTATTAGTACACATTATATCAAAGGATGGCTTAACTATTGATCCAGAAAGAACAAAGGCAATACTTGCTCTCTCCCTTCCTAGTCATAATAAAGGTCTACAAAGTTTTCTTGGTGGAATATATTTTGTAAGGAGATTTATCCCTAATTTAATTACCATGGTGAGACCTCTTACAACCATGCTTAAAAAGAATACAATGTTTACATGGACCAAGGAAGGGAAGGTAAGTTTTGAAGAGATCAAAGTAGCAATAGCATCAGTCCCTACTCTCATCAATCTTAATTTTGAGAAGAATTTCATTCTTTATACCTTAGGTGGTGAGTCAAGAATTTTTGTTGTCTTGACTCAAACAAATGATAAGAATGAAGAGCAACCTATTGCCTTCTTCAGTGAAGGGCTTAAAGAATATGAATACAAATATAGTTATGTAGAGAAGCAATCCCTTGTAGTCATAAGAGCTTTGAAGAAATTTAGACACCTTCTATCTCATAACAAGATCCATTTGTTAGTACCCCATGCTAGTGTGAAGGATTTTATTTTGAGCAAAGATATTAGTGAGAAGAGATCAGGTTGGATCACTAAGGTAATGGAGTATGATGTGGACATCCAGATTACCAAGTTGATAAGAGGGAAGGGATTGTGCAAACAAATGATCTCATCTTGAGGATCAGATGAAGAAGTTGTCTTGGTATTGATAGAGCAGCAAGAAGCAAGAAATGATAGTTCAAGGAATTGGATGGATGACATGATGACCTTCTAGTCAGGCAATGGATATCCTTAAGAATTGGATGGAACTAGAAGGAGATAGTATAGGTTGCAGTCAATTCCTTATCCCATAGTTGATGGTATCCTTTTCAGGAGGGATTTCAATGGAGCCCTATTGAGATGCATTCATATAGACCAAGCTAAAAGAATGATCAAAGAGCTTCATGATGACCTTGATGGTGGCCACTTTTCAATAAGGACAACTGTAATGAAGATTGTGAGAGCTATTTACTACTAGACATCCTTGTTCCATGATTGTCATAAGTATGTGAAGAAGTGTGAAAAATGTGATTTCTTCTCCAGTAAGAAAAGACTTACAGTTCTTCCTCTTCACCCCATTCAGGTAGATCAACTTTTTTCTCAATCGAGATTGGATTTCATAGGCCCTATCAATCCTCATTCTAGCTTTGGTCACAAATGGATCCTAGCTACTACAGATTACTTTACTAGATGGATAGAGGCAATAGCATTAAAGGATGTCATTGGTCTTCTGTTGTTGAATTCCTTGATGGAATTATGACCAGGTTTGGTGCCCCTTCAACCATTATTTTAGATAATGCAAAATCTTTTGTAGGAGCTCAGATTTGTGCATGGGTTGTTGACCATACTATCCACTTGAGCACATCGTCAAACTACTATCCTCAGGGCAATGGATTGGCTAAGTCATCTAAGAAAAACCTAATCAGGATTATGAAAGGGACTATTGAGGATAATCAGAGGTGTTAGCATCAAAATTTGAAGACAACACTGTGGGTTGATAGAATAACACCCAAGAGGGCAATTGGAAATTCACCCTTTATGTTGGTATATGGTAGTGAAGCAAGGCTTCCATTTTCATTAGAATTCCCATCTCTATAACTAGCTCATCAATTGGAGCTAATGGAGAGTGATGCCATGACAATAAGGATGGCAGAGCTGATGGAGCTAGAAGAGAAAAGGAAATAGGCCATGCAAACCCTAAAAACACATCAACAACAAATAAAAAAGAGCTTTCATAAGAGAGCCAAGGTTAGAATCTTTAGAAAGGGTGACCTTGTGCTCAACTGGGATACAAATACAAAAAAACTAGGGAGGTACTCAAAATTTGATGCACTATGGAGTGGTCCCTATGTGGTTATTAGTTGCAAATAGGCCAACGCTTTTCAATTAAGCAAGCCCAATGGTGAAATTTTGCTTATTCTAGTTAATGGAATATATCTTAAGTCTTGCTTTTGGTAAGAGATGAGTATCTCATGTATATAATTAGGTTAGTTTCCTAGTTTTGAAGAAGTGTAGAAGCACATGCATTTTGCAGATGTTGCAGAGGATTTTGGTTCCTAGTTGCAGTTGCAGAGAGGTAGTTTTGAGGTTTCCTGGGTATGTTTTCTACAATTTTAGGTTTTTTTTCTAGGAAAATCTTCATGATTTCTATGACTTTGTTAACCAATAGATGTGCAAGCTACTAGTCTATGCATAGTTGGCTTGCATCCCCCCTGAGTCACCTGAATTGTTGGCCAAATTTGCCTTCCCACCAAAATTGCCATATTTGAATTCAAATCCTAAACGGTCACATCCCACCTTTAATATTAAATAATACCATGGAAATGTGAAATAAATTAAATAAAAACCTTATGGTATTTCTATGTTTTCCTAAGTTCATTTTTCCAGCCCCACAACTTTCTTCAACCGTCAAATCTCCCACAAATCTATGGTAGTCGCTTTCCCGCATTTTGGAATTACCCAGTGTTTAACAAATGCGAGGAAGCAACCTTTTGCCACATGTCCAAGGTGGGCCTTGCTTCTTGTTTATGGGTCATCTTTTGACCGTGCTAACATGCTGGTGTTCATTAGCATTTTGATTGGTCATTGCTTTCCCACATTCTGTATTTTGTTAGAGTTTTGACAATGCAGGGAAATGACTTTTTGACATGTGGACATGTGGGTCTATTCTTTCCTGTGGGCCACCAGGGCTGAAAAGGAGTGCCAGATGCAAAATATGTGTTAGTGTCTTTGTTTTAATTGGTCAAGGGGTTTACATGTCTATGAAGGTGGATGTTGAGTAGTCCATGGGCCTGAAAGTTTAAAGGAGCAGGCATAGTAATAACAAAGGTTTTCCACGATCGTCGATCTTTCGTAGATCAACGATCAACACTTACCTGCATTATGGAATTGCAAGGACTTTAAGCAATGCCAGGAGGCACCTGAAAGCCACATGTCCTTGCAAGCCTAGGTGGTAACTACAATGATAACATCACGGTTAGGTCGCAGTTTCTTGAGGCAGTCACGGTTAGAGTTTTAAAAGGTGGCACAGTTATGATGATTAAATGGTCAAACCCATTAAGACTCTGCGGGGTGGCAAAAAGATAAAAAACTATTGGCCCATGTGGCTCATCTTGGTTGCAAGACTCAGTTTTCTTGTTAACCTCGCTAATTCGTAAAGTTTTCCTAGTGACCTCGCTAATTCGTAAGCTAGAAATGAGGAAATCGAGTTTTCTTCCACAATCTAATCTTTCTAATCGATCCCAACCACTCCAAGTTAATGCTAGGTTATAAGCAATGCAAAGGACACTCTTCCCACCATCAGATCATCCATCTTGAGGAGTTTTGGCATAGATTGGCGTTATTTCCATCACTTCAGGGTTTTCTCCAGTCAAGGTTTTCATGATTTTCATGCCTCTAAAAGTGTACCAAATTAAATCTACTATTTGGATCATCTTAATGGCAATGGTTGTGGAGTAACTTTGGTTAGAAATATCTTGGTTATGCATGAGCTATAAAGGCAAATTTTGTAATCTTTGTAAGGGTTGATCTTTCTTTAATTCTCTAATATTGCTTCTATGCATAATACTATAATTTATCGTGCCTTTGAGCCATTGTAATCCTCTACTGAGTCTCTTTTAGCCATTAACACATTGTGCAAGTTCTCTTTGCCTCTGGTTAATGTTTTTTGTTTATATTCTGCAATTTTCATGATTGTATCTACTTTTAACATTTGAATGATATTAAGTGAAGTTTCTTCCTATAGCATTCTTTTGTTGTCTAATCTACATGTAGTTGGATTAAGCAAAGTCTGAATCTATATTTTTTGAGGTTATAACTATTTAACTATGCATTTATGGGTAGAGATAAAGTCAAACACTCTATTTTGGTGCATTATCCCTTAGGTTATAGTAGGTAGATTTGATTTCATGCATTCCTTCTCCCTTTTTCTCTCCAAGTGTAGTTAGGTGCACCCTAATAGTAAAGGAAGCTGACCTTCTCCAGAGACTCAACCTCATAGTTCAAGTCCCACAGCTTGGAGGTTGTTTCCATGTTTCACAAGGTTGTCCTTAGGTAAAAACTTTGGACAAGGGTGCAAAATTTTGCAACAACAATTACTATTATGGTTAGGGTAAGGATTTATATCATAGTTAATATTGTAGTTAAGGTTAGAATTTAGGGTTAGAGTTTGGATTAGGTTTATGACTTAAGATTAGGATTGTCATTAGTATTAAGGTTTACATTATAGTAAAACTTATGGTTAGAGTCATAAATTTGATGGGGTTTAAGATGAGTATAATAACTAGGATTATGGTTAAGGTTAGGGTTTACATCGTGGTTAGAATTATTGTTGGGTTTACAATTTAGTATTGACATCCAAGATTATGGTCTTAAACTAGGATTACGATTAAGGTCATGATATACATCATGGAATTGGAGTTATGGATTTATTAGTATTAGAGTTTATGATTAGGAAAAGGATTTGGTTTTATGTCATGTTTATGTTTAAGATTGGGTTATGTTTACAATTATTAGAATTACTAGTGTTAAGGTTTAAGGTTAGGATATTATTTTAGAATTTAGGATTAACAGTTATTTTAGGATTAAGATTAAGGTTAGAGTTTAGGATTAAGAATATGAATGATGTTATAGTTAGGATTAGGGTTCATATTATGGTTAGTATAATTGTTAGGCTTATTATTTGGTGTAGGTTAAGGATAAGGAGTTAGGGTTTGGGTTATGATTTTGTTTAGGATTAGGACTATGGTTAGGGTTGGGATTTAATGTTTGGGTTAAGATTTATCATTAAGATTAGGATTAGGGATGAAGGTTAATGCTTAGGATTCTCGTTTGTGTTTAAGGTTTATATCATTGTCAAATGTATAGTTTTGAATAGGATAAAGGTTTATTTTGAATTAGGAAGTTAGGATTTAGGGTTTAGAATTAAGATTATGGTTTGGTTTAAGTAATATATATAATATTTAGAATCAAGGTCATGGTTAGAGTTTTAATCAGGACTAGGATTTTTAATTAAGGCTAGTAAATTTGATTAGTTCTATGTCATGTTTAGGGTTGGGTTTAGGTTATGATCTTATTTAGGATTAAAATTATGGTTAATTAGGTTAAAGTTTTACATCATAGTTTTTTTTATTATGTTTATATTATGATTTATGGTTAGGATAAGGGTTAGGGTTAGGAATAGGATAATACATCATTGCTCATATTATGGTTAGGATTGTGGTTTTAATTAGGGCATGGATTTAGGGTTGAGGTTGGGTATGAGATTTAGTGTTTGAGATTAAGATTACAATTAGGGTTAGGGTTTACATCATGATTAGTATCATTGTTTGGGTTAAGATCAAGGTTTAGAGATTAGGGTTAGGATAAGAATTCAGGGTTTAGGATTAGGATTGGGGTTATGTCATATCCCATTTTAAGATAGAATTTTTATTTAATAATTAGATAATACAATGTTCTTAAAAAAATAATGATAATAAAGTTATATTAAGACTATACTAAAATATAAAAATAGGAAGTAATTATTATTTAGTCTATATTATCAATGAAATAATATTTAGTATATTTTACAACAAATTTAGTAGCTACTAGGTTTTTTTGAAGAGGTTTACATTTTACACACTCTTCGTGAAGGTAATGCCTTGGCAAATTATTTAGCAAATCTAGGTTGTGACAACTTGAATATCGTATCTTTAAATCCAGTTGATATTATTACTAAGGACAATGAGATGCATAGATTTATTTTAATTAATAAAATCTATGTAATGGGTAAGCTTGAAGTCATTCCAATGTATACGTAGGTAATTTTCTTTGATCTTATCTATGTGTATTAGACAAGGATGCCAGGTTCTTTACTGGTTCTTTCCCAGTTGAGTCATCAAATCAGTTTATATATATACACATACAATGGTTAGTCCACTTTTGTCTAAAAAAAGTAAAAAATGTAGACACCTAAAAAATCCTTTAGAAAATAAAGTATTTTCATTTTCTGAAAAAGTCCCTGATGACATCATCATTTATTAATTAATTAATTTATTTTTATGCCATTAAATCCCTTTATCTTAATTAAAAATATTTAATTAAAGAATCCCTCCCAAAAATGTTTAAATCTTATTTAAACATTATTTCTTTATTTATTAATTATTTAATTAATAAATTGACCAAAAATTTCAAAATAAATAATTTATTTATTTTTTGCCCAAAACTTGGCCAATTTTCTTAAGGCCACTAACCTCTTCTAAAATCTTCTAATCCTTCTTTAATTTCGATTAAAGGCTAATCCCATGATTTCCTACCCCTAATCCCAACTCAAAATATTTAATTAAGATTAAATATTAATCCTCATGTTTATTAAAAATACTTTAATAAATATCTCCTCAACTCAAACCCTTGAAATAAATAAAACTTTATTTATTTCCTAAAAACCTTATTTATCCTCATCCTAGGAAGTTCTAGACTCTTCTAGAAAGTCTTCATCCTCATCCAAAGCCTAGACTCTTCTAGAAGATGTCAATCCTTATCTTTGACCCTAATCCTAATCCCCCCCCTAACCTTGTCACATTCCCTAAACATGGGTTAAGACTTGCTAACCCAACCCAAAGCCAACAAATATCTCCTCCTTCACCCACCCTCATTAAATGCCATCCACTTGCCCATCTCTAACAAGCCTAATCTAATCTTAACCCAAGCCTAATCCAAGCCTTAATCATTTGCACATTCCTAAGTCAAGCTTAAGACTTTCTTAATCCAACCCAAGTCAAAATATCTCAACTCTCTCACAAATATCCCAACCATAAAACTTTATGAAGCCCACAAAGCCATAAATGACTCTTACAAGCCCATTCATTGCTCTTACAAGCCGTTATGAGGGTCTTTATGAGCTTTGAGCCTCCTTTGTTGACCCCTCAACCCCTCTTGCTCTAACTAATGACCCTGTGACATGTGTCACTCCCTGATTGGTTGTAAGGAAGCACAATCCATGTGCTCTCCTCTCATTCAATCTAAACCTTCCATAAGCTTTCTCCCATCCTTGCATCCTAGCCCTTGATCCCTCAAGCTCTTTGCCTATTTAAGGAATCCTCTCCCAAGCCATTTTAACACAATCTAGAAAGTAAAGCCATAATGCCATTTTGAGAAGCCATTTTTACATCAAATCCATTCACCAAAATCTATCAAAAATCTTCCATTGAAGCCCATTTGAGCATTTGAGCATACATACATAATCAAGCCATCTTAGCTATTAGACACACCTCTACATCAAGTGATCATCCTCATTGAGAGAGCCTATCCATGGCTCATATTCTCATTTGAGGACTTCACTTTGTCTCTCATGAAGTTATGTTAAATTAGTATGCAAATGCTTTTGATTGTTCTAATTTGGTGTTTCTAACATACTAAAGTAGCATATACAGTTCTTTCCCAGTTGAGTCATCGAATCAGTTTATATATATACACATACAATGGTTAGTCCACTTTTGCCTAAAAAAAGTAAAAAATATTTAGTATGATATTTTAAATTAAAAAAAAAAAAAAACAAAAAATTCAGTGAGTAAATAAAGAAATAAAATTAAATACAAGAGACAATATTGTAGAAAGTATGTTAACTTTCTAAATAGAATTTAACAAGTAAGTAAATAAATAATATGACATAGAATAATATAAATTAATTAAATATGATCAAAAGTCAAGAGATGTTTAAAAAATAGAGATGGCTTCTTAAAATTAATATATAAAAGGGAGGATAGTTTATTTTACAGAGGAAGAAAAAGAAGAGGAGAAGATAGGAGTTCAAAAAGGAAAAATGGAAGAGGAAAGTAATATGAACAAAATAAGGAAGTGACTTTCTCAAAAGGTGTCAATGTTATTGAAAGGATGTGAACCTTTGAAAAGGTCATAATTATGAATAGTTATCACTCTCCAAAACTATTGTGATCATAAAGTATTGGGATTTTCCAAAGGATTTCAGTTATGAAGTGTTGTGACTTTTTGAAAGGAATATGACTATGATGTGTTGTGACTTTGCAAAGGATTTTTTACTATGAAAGGTTGCAACTCTTGGAAAAGAAGAAACAAAAAATTATATTTTATACTTTCTTTATAATTAGAAAAGAAAGATTTTTAGAATGCGTAAATATAGAGTTGAGATAATCTAGAAGGAATAATTCATTGAAGGGTCAACTAAGGATAGAGCTACATGGACCAAGAAAAGAAAGAGGTAAGAAACATATATCTATGGATTATATTTGTTTAATTATGTTTATGAAATTATTTATATTAATGAATCATACTTGTGGATAATATTGTGTTAGCTCATGGGGTTAACATCATGGAGATTAATGAGACTCAAAGCATGGGAAATGTGAGATGTTAAGATCTCCATCTGACCACCATGGCCAAGAACCAATGGATAATCTCCATGTGTCAACTATTTTGATGATGTCAACATATGCATATGTGATTAGCCTTGGATAGAGGATGTCCCATCCAAGAAGAATTTTAAGAGGTGCACTCCCACGAAGACTGTGAGGTAGCTATGAGCTAAAGATTGAGGTTAAATTAGAGGGTAGAATAATAGAGTTAGTTTTTTTGTTGTGATTCTAACCATTATTTTGCAGGTATTAATTGCCTCAAAATAATCCTAACAGTGGGGACATTACAATAGTATTAGAGCATGACCTTGTCATCCTCTAGGGTTAAGGAGGATCTAGAAAAATAATTTATATGAAAGACTAATGTAAAAAGTCAATGACTATTAGAAAGGATTAAAACATATCCATGATAGCAACCTAAGAATTTGGACTAAAAGAAATATACATTTCAACTCAAAATAAAAAATTATCTAATTGCTTGAGGATGAGCAATTTGAGGAAGGATGGACTGTCATATCCCATTTTAAGATAGAATTTTAATAATAATTATATAATACAATATTATTTGAAAAATAACGATAATAAAGTTATATTAAAACTAATACTAAAATATAAAAATGGGAAATTATTATTATTTAATCTATACTATCAATGAAATAATATTTAGTATGATATTTTAAGTAATTAAAAATAAATTAAAATTAAAATTTAATGAGTAAATAAATAAATAAAATAAAATACAAGAGACAATATTGTAGAAAGTAAGTTAACTTTCTAAATAGAATTTAATAACCAATAATAATAAACATAAATAAGTAAGTAAATAAATATATAATATAGAATAATATAAATTAACTAGATCTAATGAAAATTCAATAGATGTTTAACAAATAGACATGACTCCTTCAAATTGAGATACAAAAGGGAGGAGAGTTTATTTTAGACAGGAAAAAAGAGAGAAGATAGGGGTTCAAAAAGGAAAAATGGAAGAGGAAAGTAATATGAAGAAAATAAGGAAGTGATTTTCTAAAAAGGTATCAATGATACTGAAAGGATGTAAACCTTTGAAAGGGTCATCGTTATGAATAGTTGTCACTCTTCAAAAATATTGTGATTATAAAGTATTGAGACTTTTTCAAATGATTTTAGTTATGAAGTGTGTGACTTTTCAAAGGATTTGTACTATGAAAGGTTGTGACTCTTGGAAAAGAAGAAACAAAAAAGTATTTTTTATCCTTTCCTTATAATTAGAAAAGGAAGAATTTTAGAACTTGTAAATATAGAGTTGAGATAATCTAGAAGGAATAATTCATTGAAGGGTTGACTAAGGATAGAGCCACTGGACCAAGAAAAGGAGGTAAGAAAAGTATGTCTAAGGATTATATTTACTTAATTATTTTTATGAGTTTATTTATATTAATGAATCATACTTGTGGATAACATTTTGTTAGCTCATGAGGTTAACACCATGGAGATTAATGAGACTCGTCGCATGGGATATGCGAGATTTTAAGATCTCCATCTGACCAGCACGATCGAGAATCAATGGATAATCTCTATGTGCCATAATATTCTTATGATGTCAACATATGAATATGTGATTGGCCTTGGATAGAGGATGTCCCGTCTCAAAAGAATTTTAAGGGGTGCACTCCCAGGAAGACAACAAGGTAGCTATGAGCTAGGAAGCCCGATCTGGAGACATCCTTAAGATTGGGGTTAAATTATAGGGTAGAATAATATAGTTATTTTTTTATTGTTGTGATTCTAACTATTATTTTAAAGGTATTAATTGAACCAAACTAACCTTAATAGTAGGGATATTACAGGTTATGGTTAGGATTAGGATTCATATCATTGTTTGAATCAGGATTGAGATTTTGATTAGGGTTAGGCTTTTGGATCAAGGTTAGGAAAAGGGTTTAACATTACACCATGGTTAGGGTTAGGGTTAGGTTTGGGAATAATAATGGATATTAGGGGATTCAAATCATGGATGAGATTATATTTTGGGTTTGTTTTTTAGGTTTAATATTTATGAATGTAACAATCACTAGAATTAAGGTTTAGGGTTAGAATTATGGTTAGGATAAAGGTTCATGTCATGGTTAGTATTACAGTTAGGAATATGATAATGGTTAGAATTTAATTTTAGATTTAGGATTATGGTTCTAGTTTTTGAGTTTAGAATGAGGGTAATATTTAGGGTTGGGGTTTATATTGAATGGCTAGATTTAGGGTTAGCATTTTAATAATCCAAACTATATATATAGACCATATCCATAGTCCTAATCCTAACCCTAGCCATAAATATATGTGTTTGATAAGGATTAATGTTTATCTTTAATAGAAAATATTTGTACTAATTATCCCTTGGTGTATTTTATCAATAATTTAAAGTTTAAGATTTATATTATTTAAGCAAAACTCTCATTCTTAATCCATTTTCCTAAACCCTTCATAAGTTAGATACAACAAAATATTTAGGAAAAAGAAAGGTACAATTCAAGGTTAATTTTGTAGTTCTATATGGTACATTATCCACAAGTTTGAGGTCATACATTTAATATAAATTTAAGATCAATCGACAAAGAAGAAGGAAAAAGATGTCCATTAGTATTTAAGTTTTATAACTTTAAAAAACACGTTTGCTTCAATACATATAAAATATAAACCTATCAAAATATAAAATTTGAATTGTCAATCATAATAAAATTATACTTATAGGTCACCCTGGAAGAATTTCAATCTATCTTGAGTGGTTTTAATCCTTTCTAGGCATAGAGTCAAAAGATATTGAGACACGAGTAGAAAGTTACTACAAATGGAGACTTAATTATGCTCATGAAAAAGTTTCAATATGACACTCAAACATTACCTTAGTAAACGAGTGTTACTTGAAGCATGTGTTGTAGTTACTCTTTATCAAGGAAAAAATATTACGATGACATTGAGAAAAAAATATTCCTTTGAACTAAGCATTTAATCTTAAACATTTTAACAAATCATATGGTCAATGGTGCATTGTCACTTATGTCTTATCATTAATTTTACTTGTCACACAACAATACTTAGACATATAATACAACTAAGATGGCTTGAATTTTTTTTTATTGTACTTGTCATAGGCTAGTATATTGCATTGAAATGTGCACAATTAGTGAATAGTTTTGCACCAATCAACTAATCATAAGTAAATATTTTTTCCTCATTCCAATGATTTTAAAGTTTCAATGTTTATTAAGTAAATATATTATATAAATTACTTCTCTCAATTGTGACTGGCTCAATCGACTTGGTCTTATAAGACCCCTTTTTCAGAGGCTTCCTCCATAATGATTTTTCAACAAGATTTGCAAGGTACAAATTTTATTTCAAATTAATAAGTTAAAAAAAAAACTAAATAAGTCTTTTAGTAAACTACTAATAATATATTTTAATTTTGAATTAGTTTTCTTTATGTTGATTAAAAGTAAACTTAAGAGTTATCATAACATAATATATTATAAATCGCAAAAAACTTCAAAAAAATCTAAAATAAATAAATGACATAATAAACGTAACATAGCTATAAACTATATTAGAATAACTACTTTTTCATATTAGTAAAACACAAATAATGCATTTCAGTCATATGATTGAATCACAAAATGTTTTAAAAATGTATATTCCATTTGCAATTGAATTTTAAAACATATTTTACATATTTTCTAAATGAGAAGATGTGCGTGATACTAATAACTATAATTGATGTGCTAGGTAATAAAGTATTGTGTGTGTGTGTGTGTGTGTGTGTGTGTGTGTGTGTGTAGGATTATAAAGAGTTCATCATGTAAGAAACTAAGCTTGATATTACTATACTAACTCTAATTTTCTATGAAAATTATATGTAAATATTATTATTTTTAAAATCTAAATGACAAGTACTAGCCACTACGTGACACTTGTTATTGAGTATTGTAAATGTAGAGAGTAGTAACTAATTTTTATTTATAGATATAGAACTAAAAAAAAGTTAAAAATAAAAACTTATTATGCAATCCTTTAACAAAGGAAATTTCTTTCTAGAAAGGCTCCTTTTATTGTGAGGATAAATTTTTATTGTAAATTTTAAGCGAATCAACTTCAAATGTTAACATTATTTGTTGATTTATATGCTTTCTTTAAATATTACATCTTAAATTAATTTCTAGTAGCCCAAATTTCCATCTTTAAAACAAAGATTTCTCTTATAAATCCATAAATGTTTGTCATGATTAGGATTTTTATTGCAGCTAGGATTTAGGATTAAGGTTGGGAAAAGTGTTTAGCTTTACGTTATGGTTAGGGTTAGGGTTGGGTTTAGGTTATGATCTTGTTTATGTTTAAGTTGTGGTCTTGTTCTAGATTAAGATTGAGAGTATCTAAGGTAAGGGTTTACATCATATTTATTATTATGGTTAGGGTTAGGATTTAGGGTTAGGGCAAGTGTAAGGATTAAGATTAGTATTTATGGTGTAGCATCAGGATTATCATTAGGAATAGGATATGATATGATTGATAGTATTATGGTTAGAATAATGACTTTAATTAGGGTAGTGCTTTAGGGTTGGGGATGGGTCTAGGATTTAGTGTTCAAGATTAAGGATTATAGTTAGGTTTAGCATTTACATCATGGTTAATATTGTTTTTAGGGTTAGGATCAAGGTTTAGGGAATAGGGTTAGGAAAAGGATTAAGGGTTTAGAGTTGGAATAGGGGTTATGATTAGGTTTAGAGATTATATCATGGTTAGAGTCAAGATTGGGATTTTGATTGGGGTTAAGATTCAGGATCAAGGTTAGTAAAAGGGTTTAACTGTACAATATGGTTAGGGTTTGGATTGTAATTATAGTTAGAGTTGGGGTTAATATTAGAGATTGGGTGGATAAGAATCATAGTTACAATTAAGTTTTGTGTTTAGAGTTTAGGATTAGGATTTATGGTTACAATCATCATTAGGGTTAGGGTTCAGGTTTAGGATTATGGACAAGGTAAGGAATTACATCATGGTTACCACTATAGTTAGGATTTTGATTAGGTTCAAGATTTAAGTTTAGATTTAGGATTAGGGCTTAGGGTTTAGAATGAGGATTATATTTTACAATTGGGATTAACATCATTATTAGAGTTAGGATTAAGGTTTAATAATCTAAAAACCTTATCCATAACCTTGATCATAATCCTAATCCTAACCATAACTATAAAAAAAAGGAATTTGATTAGGATTAAGGTTTATATTTAGTATATAATCTTTATACTAACTATATATCTTGGTGCATTTTATCAATGATTTAGCATTCAAGATTTATATTATTTAAGTAAAACTCACATTCTTACTTTATTCTTTTAAAACCTTCATAAGTTAGATACAATCAAATGTTTAAGAAAAAAAAACCTACCACTAAAGGATAATTTTGTATGTTTGCAAGGTACATTATCTACATGTTTGAGGTTATACATTTAAATATAAATTCAATAACAACCATGAAGAAGAAAAAGAGAAGAAATTAGTATTAAAAATGTTGTAACTAAGAAAATCACATTGCTATGATAATTATAAAATATAAACCTATCAAATTATGTATAATGACATAGAATAATGCTCCAATTAGCTTTGTAGATCATGAAGCACCATCGCAGGTCACTTCATCCTAACTTGGTCATTAGAACAAGAAGAAGAATATATGACAAAACCAATCACAAGTTAACTTCATCAAGAAACATCAAATCGATATGTGAAGCTAGACATATGATCTCCATTATGTCTAGAACACACCACACGGATATCATAAGATAACAAGCTAACTGAATGATCACTAACTAGAACACTGAAACTGGAAAACAAGAACAAGATCATATAGGAAATATTTTTAGCATGATGTAAGATTGTCAACTACCCAAGGATGCTCCTACATCATGTTTTTATACTTTTCTTTCGTTCTTATTAAATAGCCACATTAACCACTATGTGACTTGTTATATTTTAAAATCAAACTTATTTTGAGAGTGGCTAAATATTTTTGTTATCTTGGTCAAAATCAGATAGCCTATAATTTGTCCTAAATAAAAATTTGTTATCACTAAAATCAAGTTACACCTATTACTTCATGTATTTATGTCCAGTTTAATCTACATTTACTTTTTCTTGTCTATGTTACAACATGTAAATTCCATCATTCAATCCTCCATGTTAACTTATTTTTCCATGTATGTACTTGACTAATCACTTTCATAAAGTCATGTTCCTAATTTAATGAATCTACTTCACATTCTTGAACATATATTATTTTCAATATGCTTTCATTTCTTTCGTCTATACTATCAATTACCATAGATATGTGATGCAGGAGCATCTCGGGTTGCCTTGTAATCTTGCTCTTTTTTGTTCAATTTGGCAGTGTTAACCAAGTTGCAGTATCAACCGAGTATTAACTTGTCATGTTAACCAAGTTGTTGTATTAACCAAAAATGCTAACTGATTGTTCCTTCATGTGTCGAGTGAACCTGATAGTTGTTGATACTCAGAATAGTTTTCTGATGCTCAGTCATGTCTTTGTTCTAGCTTTTCTCAAGTTGTCTGTGTTCAATTACTAGTGTGAGTCAACCTTGGCATCTAATTTGGTGATATATATTTTTTGTTGTAAGCCAACTTGTGGCTTAAATGAGCATTTAATGCAAGGGTTTATTTAATTTGTAACATACTAGGTTGAATTGTGGCTTAGTTGGGTATAAGTAGGGGTCTTGTGAAGTCTTGAGTCATATTATTCAGTGTGGGATCTAGCATGGAGAAGATGGAGTAGCTGAGTGAGCAAATTTTTCCTAAGTGTGTGGATAGAGTGACGAATGTGAGGCAGATACACTTGAATCTTGGGTAAAGTTTGAGAAGGGCTAGTAGTCAAGGCTTGGGAAACAAGGAAATTGTTTGGTGGACTTGCAAGCACAAGTTTAGATCTTTCTTGGAGGTTTCTACTAGAGTGGGGATTTGGACTAGCTAAGGTTTGGATTGGATCTTGAGGGATCTTGTAGAACTATTACTAGATTAGTATTTGGTTGTAAACAGGAAGGCCTTACAACCTGATACATTGTATGTAATCAATTATTTATGAATAAAGAGTTAATTTTGGTATCAAATCTTGTATCTTGTGTTGTGTTTCCATTGTGTGGTTATTTATTGGAGGGTATGATATCTCCTTTGGGGATTATCCTATATTACACTACATCAGATGGTATTAGAGCCAAGGTTTTCCTGAGTGTGTAGACAAGTCACTAAATTTGAGGCAGTTTGCACTGGAACCAGGGGTGAAGATTATCTGATTGAAGGTTGGATCTAGTTGATTTGTTGTGGAGTGTTTGTGATGCAGTGCAAGGCAGGAGAATCCCCAAAGGAGATGTCCTACCTCCCAACAAATAACCACACAACAAAAAAAGAATACAAGAAAACACAACTCTTTATTCATTAAATAATTGATTACATGTAACATATTGGGTTGTAAGGCCTTCCTAGTTATGGCCAAATACAAAGCAAGTAACAGTTTTGTAAGATCCCTCAAGATCCAATCCCAAACTCTAGCTAGTCCAGATCCACACTTTGGTAGAAACCTCCAAGGAAGATCTAAACTTGTGCTTGCAATCCCACCAAGCAACCTCCTTGTTTACCAAGCCTCATCTACTAGCCCTTCTCAAAATTTACCCAAGATCTAGGTGTAAAGTGCCTCACATTCAGTGCTCTGTCCACACATTTAGGAAAACTTCACTCACTCAGTCACTCCATCTTCTCCATGCTAGATCCCATAGTGAATAAAGACTCCCTCCCCTAAATGAATACCTTAAGACTCCACAAGTTCCTCTTACTTATACCCAACTAAGACACAAGTCATCCTAGTATGATACAAATTATATAAACCCTTGCATTAAATGCACATTTAAGCCACAAGTCAACTTACAATAGAAATTAAATACAACCAAATTAAATGCCAAGTTGGCACACAATAGCAACTGACTCCCAAACAACTTAGGTAACATAGAAATCAAGTGTCAGAAAACCAAATGCAATTCCACCAAGCATAATTGAGCCCTTTCATTGACCAAGCTACTCGATCAACACAACAACCAAACCATGCAGTACAAGCCAAGCTCCCCAATGTATGTCAAGTTCTATTCCTTTGGTGACCGAGTTCCTCCATTAACTAAGCTACTTGGTCAACACTACAACCAAGCATCACCAAGCTCCAAGTGCATGTCAAGTGCCTTTGATGACTGAGCACCTCCAAGATCGCCGAGCACCTCTTCTTTAACTGAATAACACTCTAAGTACTCTCTAAAGACACTATTCAACATTCCTACACCTCCAAAGTAGTTATCGAGAAAACCCACGATGCTCCTGCATCAGACTCCCAAGGTAAATAGAAAGGTGTGTCCACACTTTGATGTCCAAAGAAAGTTTTGCAACCATCTTTATCTTTACCAAAGGATTCCACTCCATTAGGAACAAGAAAACCAATCTGCACATCATCTGGATCCGCTTTAGCCATCCAAATACCAGAAGCATCAAAATCACCACTAACCAATCAACATGCAACTTATCATCACAATCCATCTTAGTGACAAGAGCATCAAAATCCACATATGTAGCAACCCCATATAGATTGAAGACCAAATCCACATCAACAATAATATGTAGCTCCTCAACAACATATGCCAAACTATCAATATCAGGAATCTCATTGCTCACAACAAGATGGTATGCAACATACATCTCATCACCAATAGTAACCTAATCATCCATGACCAAGCACTCTGTAATTTCCATGTCAGATCTATCCAATTGATCATGAAAAACAATCTCCATCCAAGCATCAACAAGGTTAGGAATAACCTCAGAAACAACTGTAAGTTGCTTTGTAGGTTCTACATCAAACTACTCAAACTGATCAACAAAACCAACCTCTTCCACCTCAACCTTGCTATGTCATCTTCTCTCTTGAACAAGTCTTGTAATTGGCTAGACAACTCTCTTTCAGATTGGTAGACTCCAGCTTCATAAACATCTATGGAACTCAACCATCCCTTCCTTAACTAAATCAGTTAATCTAGCTTCCAACCGAGCCTCTAAGTGAGCTGACATCTCAAAAAGCCTCTTCTTCACCACATCACGAAGATTTACATCATCCTAGGGTCCAATCTTCTCATAGATAACTTCCAAGATCTTTGCAAACCCTCTACAAAAAATCCTTCCCATGCACCTTGTGACAAACCCAAAATGTTTGTAAGTCAGATCGCAACCTTCCACCTCGCACAAACAACTAGGAACAAATCACAAAGTCTAGTAACATAGATCTACAATACACATCACATAAAATATCTAAAAGCATGCCCCAACAAGATCAACCTTCCATCTTTGCATCCATCTATAAGACCTCTGCAATTGAAAGTCAGAGCGATGATTTGCCACCTCACAACCAATATATTTAGGACTATAGAAAGAACAATCCACCACAAGATCAAGATGTTTGATCAACTTCTCCAACCCAAGGTCTTGGTGTAAACTACCTCAGCTTCAACAATTTGTCTACATGCTTAGGAGAAACTGTGCTCTGATACCATCTGATACAATGCAAGGTAGGAGAATCCCCAAAGGAGATGTCCTAGCCCCAAGTAAATAACCACACACTAGAAATATAATACAAGAAAAAATAATTCTTTATTCATATAATAATTTATTGCATGCAATGTACCAGGTTGCAACACCTTTCCAATTATGACCAAATACAAAGCAAGTAATAGTTCTACAAGATCCCTCAAGATCCAATCCCAAATTCTAGCTAGTTCAGATCCACACTTTGGTAGTATGACACCCTGCTCGGGAACCCAAAAGAAATAAATCTAATATGTTACAAATTTTACTAAACTATTTTTAAAAAAGCTTAAACAACATCAAAGTAACAATGTGTAAGCAATATACACATACACATCAAGTACACATAAGCAAGTACAAATACAATTTTCATTCCTTAAGCGTTCTTTTGCATTGAGTCACGTTTAAGAAGTTTATAATAATTAGTATAAGTCTCAAGTACTTGGAAACTCATCACATTTATGTTCTTGACTTTTGATTTATGTCTATACGTTATAACTTTTACATTTTCTTATGGATTTAGAGATGTTGATCTTTTGTTTGGAGTGTTTTAAGAGATCTATTTAATATTTGTTAAAAAGATGAATGTTTGATTGATATGGTTTTCTGTTTATTATTAAACTAGAATTATATTGCTCTAAGTGACTGAAAGTGTATACATAGTTAACTTATTTGTATTAGTTTCTTAAATAATCATTTTATCCGACATTGTAGATAGTACTCTTTAACTTTAGTTACCCTAGTCATTGTAGTAGGCTATCATGAGTAAGCCTAATTCCAAGGGGGTTGGGTGTAATGCCTACCCCTAGTTTACTTTTCAATTATTATCGCCAAACTCTTTTAAGCTAGCTTTATGATTATGCTTGATGATTAGCGATATTTGCTTTCTAGATTATGGATATTATTTCATACTTAGTTGATTTTATGACGAGTTACCTCGGTACTAGTTATTTCATGTATGCATGATTATCCTTTCGATGATGATGCAACTATACAATAGTTTTAGTTATCTCATGATGATAGTTAGATGGATTATTTATGTCTTTTCTATAGATACTTACCCCATACTTGCATGTGTATGGTGTACTTGTATGTTATACTTTATGTATGATGTTTCTAATATGGTTGAGGGAGGGAGTTGTAGTCACCTACTAGTTAGGATCTACACGATGCACCACTCCCTGCCATTTCTTGTTTAGTTTAGATTATAGGTGTATGTACATGCATGTATTTTATGTAGATTGCAGGTACTGAGTATCAACTTCCCTGAATTACCAGGATGAGTGTACCTTATCACAATATCTTAATGGTAAAAGAGGAGAGATAATTCTTGAGTCCAAATCCTAAACTTAAGCCAATTGTCCTAGAAAGTAGGACAAATATATGAGTTGTCTACCCTTCCAAATTCATCAAGTGATGTAAATTCGTGATTTTGACCCTTGAGCTTGATCTAGTTTTTTGTACTTTATAATGAATTTTCATATTTTGTCTTGTGGGTCTGTGATGAGTTTCTATTATAATTAAATCAAATTAAAAGATCATTTAATGATTTAATTTAATAGAAACTTTATAAAGAAAAATCAATATCTAATTATATTTAATTAATTGAGAAATTAATAAAATAAAATAAATAAATAAAAGTTATAATTTTGGTGTAATCATATTTATTTAATTTAAAAATAACATATTTAGGAGTTTCATTTTTATAATAAACTGTAAATATTATTATTTAAGTTAATAAATATTTTATCAAAAAGTCTCGAGAATTAATTAAAGAAAGAAAGAAATTGATTTGATACAGATATTTTAATTAAAATTGTAAAAAGGTTGAACATTAAAATGTAATAAAGTAATAAAGAAAAAAAGGGTTTCACGTGATTGCACAGTCAAAGCCCTAAATTGAGGAAAAACTCTTTATTAGGAAATTAGAGTTCATTTCTCCATAACCAAGATTCGGAGGAGTAATTTCTGAGAAGAAGGTTTTCAAAAGAAGGGGGATTGCTTGCGTGCTCCATGCGTTTTTTGTTTTAGCATCAAATCCAAGTAGGATCTCGTGGGTTTTGTGCAATAGTTTTTGTTCTTTGATTTCTCTAACTTCTTCATGTCTGGATGAATTTATTTTCAAAAATTTCGATATGGTTGAAACCTTTGTTGTAAATTTCATTGTTCTTTGTTTTGAGGTCATTTGTATATGAATTATGAATTAAAAATTTGGAGAATCGCATTTTGATATGAGTAGGGTTTTCAAAAGATATCAATATTGTTTTATACAGATTCGATTAAATTATTTGTATTTCTCCTATCATTTTATTTGGGGAAATCCTTATATATATATATATATATATATATATATATATATATATACATACACACACGTTAATAAAATTACCACACTAAATTTTTTTACTGTGATAATTTTATCACATATTATTATTATAAATAAAAAATTAGAAATTAAATGGAGGGGGCATAATTGTTTTGTTTCATTAATTTTTTTCTTTTTGAGTGGGAGATAGGCCACCACTCCCACCTCCCCTCCTCACCTTACCCTCCATTGACGCCGTACAGGATTGACACTGTAGTCCTATTGTGATAACAGAGGGTACTGTCGATGTAGGACCTACCGCAATAGCCTTTGAAGGTAGGTCGACGGGCCTTTAAACATGCCTTTAATTATTTTAATATTTTATTTTAATTTTGTTCGTTTAAAAAGTTTTTTAATAGTATTTTTAAATTAGTAAATGTTTATAATTTGATAAATATTTAATTGTAGTATTTAGATTAGTGTTAATTAATTTTAATTAAAATTATTTTTTAATTATTGTTAATTATTAAATCAATATTAATTGTTATTTCATAAACTTAAAAAATAATTTATTAGATTATTATTTAATGATTATGGTTATTGATAATTGTATAATTGTATTAATAAATTAATAATTATTATCTTAATAATTTAATAATAATTATTTAAATTGTTTTAAAACTTTTTATGAAGACATTAGTTTTATAGTGGTAAACTACATATTCAGATTAAAAAAAAGGAAAACAGGTTCAGTTATATGGGAAAATTGTAAACTTTATCAAGTAAAAAACTTATAAGAATGAGATGTAAACTTGAACCTTACTGTTAAACCAAAACTATATGTTTTCAAATCCAAACAAAACACTATGAAACTACACTGCCAATTATATGTTTTCTTGTGTGTTGGGTTTGGGGTTGACTTAGAGTGTTGACCAACTTTGGGATGTCTGCTAGAGGCCAAGAGTTATTATTTTTGGTGATGTCATGGTTTTGTATATGTGTATTTGATTTTGGATTAGTCCTGTTAGGATGATTGTATTGCTGAAATCTATGATTTTTTATCACTAATATTTTAGTACTATCCCATTGCTTGTTTAAGAACTTGTGTGTGTTTTATGGTCATATGAGACCTTATTCTTTTACTGAGCTTAGGGTAGGTTATCTTATTTCATGTTGGAAAGTGACTTGCAATGGAGGCCGAAGCCCTAAAGTGGCTACCTGGGTAACCCATTATAGGTTATTTTAATAAGTGATAACATTTCATTAAATGAGAGTAAAATGAATTAATAAGAGTCATTATTTTTCCTTGCACATGTGTTGAGTGCTAATACAGGCTAGGATGCGAGTAGGGAGGATGCTTGGTTGCGACCTTGCTTCGTTAGTATGCCTTGTTAGTGCGAAAGGATATTGCTGCTTTATAGGGTCATTACGAGGTAGGAGTCTAGTGAGGCTGCCAAGGTAACCTTAGAGTTGGCTCATGTGATGACTCTTGCCCACTTACATAGTATATTTCCTATGTGTCATTGTTGCCTCTAGGTTTAGATGTCATTTGTGTCTTAGTAACTTCGAGATAGATTGCTTTTAGGTTTTCCTTGACCTAGATGTTGGATTTGACTTTTGGGTTTGTTATCCTATTTGAGACTTAAGACTATCTCCTCAGTGCAGTGGGAGTGAACCATTTAGGTTTCACGAGGTTGGGTGGTAGTGCTTTTTACTTTTACCAGGATAAAAGCACATATCTATGTCATTGTTTAGGATACAAAAACCTATTTTGGTCAAATCTCATTTCTCTATCAAAACTCAATATTTTTCAAAAATTAAAAATACCCTTTTATAGATCTTAGACTCAATATCATCATTATATAAATTTTTGAGTGTTTTGATTAGTTATAATATGTTATAATTTCAAAATATTATAAGTCAATATTACAACCTTTTAGAAGATGCTCCCTCAAAAAAGGAAAAAAATAGTAAATCATATAAGAAAAATTAAAAAATTAAATTTATCTCTAGAGGAGAGAGTCCTCTTCATGAATATGTAGTTTTTTTTCAAGAAGGTGTAGATTTGATAGGGATGTTTTGACAGGAGGAAAAAACTATTGGATTCTGATAAGGTCGAGCTTGAGTACTTATAAAAAAGAAAATATACATCAAAAAAATTATTTCTTTTTTTGTTCCCTAGCTATACATGTCATCTATAAGATATTTTCAAATCAAAAAAAAAGAAAAAAGATTTACATATACTTGTTTGACGGGAACTATGCCCTATATTTTTTATAGTTAAAAAAGGACTTCAAAATGAAAAAAAAATGATTAAATTCTTATTAAAAAATTATAAAAATTATAGGCATAAAATTCATCCAGTTCTACACATTTCATCAATTTACGTCATCTTCAAATTCTAAACACAAATACCATTTGTTTTATCATTAATGTTGAACTATCACATTCTAATATCCCATTTCTTTATAAAAAGGTGACATAGGTTTGTGCTTTTACCCACCATTGAGCTGATAGTTCGATGTCATTACTAGAGTTCCCTGTTTTGTATTTCCTTTCATTTTGTTCTTGTGTACTATGATGGCTGGTTGTACTTTATTGCATTGTATTTGATTTAAGAGATCTTACAAGATGATGCAATTTATTTTATGATATGTTATTCTTTTAGCTTTTCATACCCTGTGACCCGTACAGTGGATGATTATGCATTTTGATTATTGCCAAGTGGCATTTGAGATAATTGTATATTATTAAATGGATTCGTAATTGGAGTTATTCTATAATGTGGAATTATTGTATACTAGATTTAGTATTAATTAAATTTAAATGTGATTCAACATCATGGGACCCTTAGGAGATGTAATCTATTTTATGGATTGTGTTTATATGTGTGTGTGATTGATGCTTCTATTATATCATATCTATTCTTGCTTATTATCTTTCAAAAACAAAGAAGTTTGGCAAACTTAGTGAAACTTTAAGTTAATTTGGCGAGTGTTACAGGTAGAAACCTCTAAGGAATATCTAAACTTGTGCTCACAATCCCACCAAGCAACCTCCTTGTTTCCCAAGCCTTGGGTACTAACCCTTCTCAAACTTTACCCAAGGTCTAGGTGTAAACTACCTCACATTTGATGCTCTGTCCACACATTTAAGAAAACTTCACTCTCCCAGATACTCCATCTTCTCTGTGCTGGATCCCACACTGAATAATGACTCCCTCCCCTGAATGAATACCTTAAGACTCCACAAGACCCCCTTACTTGTACCCAACTAAGCCACAAGTCAACCTAGTATGAAACAAATTAAATAAAACCTTGCATTAAATGCACATTTAAGCCACAAGTCGACTTACAACAAAAATTCAATACAACCAAATTAAATGCCAAATTAGCTCATACTAGCAACCAACTCCTAGACAACTCAATCAACACATCAACTGAACCATGTAGTATAAGTCAAGCTTCCCAATATATGTCGAGTTCTACTCCTTTGGTGACTGAGTCCCTTCATTGACTAAGCTACTTGGTCAACACTGTAACCAAGCATCACCGAGCTCCTAGTGCATGTCAAGTGCCTTCAATGATTGAACACCTCCAGGATCACCGAGCATCTCTTCTTTGACTGAATAACACTCCAAGTACTCTCCAAAGCAATTATTGAGCATTCCTCCAAGAATTCCAAATTAGTTACTGAGAAAATCGACGATGCTCCTACATTAGTTTGTGAAAATCTTGGAAGATGTCTCTAAGACAATTGGACCCTAGGGTGATTGAAGATCTCTATGATGCTGTGGAAGCAAGGATATCAAAGAAGATTAAAGAAGAATTCAGATTTGAGATGACGTTGATGAAGAGTGATATGATCGTTGAGATAATAAGTGTTATAGGTGGTGTACCTTGGCATCCAAGTACTAAAGATGGTTACAAGGAAGTTGTTGAAGACTTTGAGGTTACTAGGTCAAGTGTGAGCTCATAATTGATCGTGGGGAGAGACCTATGGGAAATAGGGTTGGTTAGTTTGATAGATCTAGATCTTAGTTAAAGTTGAAGCATAAGATGGAGGTTTCTAATTTTTCAAGTATTTTGAATCTTGAAGGCCTAATTGATTGGATTGGCGAATTGGAAGACTACTTTGAGCTATAAGATATTGGAGATCTGCTCAAAGTGAGGTTGGCACAGACTAAGCTGAAGGGACATGTCGTTGTTTGGTGGAAGGAATTAAAGTGAGAGGGAGAAGAGGAAGTTGAAATGAAGATCACTAAAAGGAGATTGATGGTGAGTAAACTTAAGGCTAAGTTCATTCATGGGGATTATGAACTTGAGTTGTTTAAGAAGTTGCAGAAAGATATGACTGTGAAAGATTATACAGAGGATTTCTACAAGTTGAATATTCGGTCTGGACATATAGAACTTTCTAAGGAGAAGGTGACTAGATATATTAATAGTTTAAGATTTAATATTCAAGATGACATTTGTATGTTGAATATTGTTTTGGTTGAGGATTCTTATCAATATGACATGAAGGCAGAAGACAAGTTGAAGAGGAAGAATCAAGGTAGTTCCCGAGGGAAGGAGTATTAGAGTATTTTTCATTTATGATTATTAATTAAATCATATTGATTTAATTATATAAGTTTCTATTACTCTAGTTACTTAAGCTTCATTTAGGTGCATTATTAATTGATTAATAATTAATAATGTGCAACCTAGCTTTTTCCTTTAGGGTTTCTATGTCACCTTTATAAGGTTGAGCCTTGTACTTTTTTCATTATCTCTTATGCATTTTTTCACATTTGAGAGAAACTTTTCTTCTGTCTCCATTTTTCTTCGCTTGTAGCAAGTTATTGGCTAATAGGTCCTTCTTGGGTTGTCTAGAATTGATATTAATCAATTCTTACATGGTATCAGAGCTTAAATCTATGGCTGCTTGTTCTTGATTTGAAGAATTTTCTAGAGCTTTAAGGGTTTTCTCCTTTACTCCGACTTATAGAGATTTCCTTATACTGGGTACCTGGTCAGGCCTTGTTGCTGGGACCCATTTGTTTTTTTCTTTCTTTCATAGCTTTGCTAGGTAAGCTTACTCCCTGCTTTCAGCTTAAGGGGGGGTATTAGAATATTTTTTATTTATGCTTATTAATTAAATCATATCGATTTAATTATATAGGTTTCTATTACTCTAGTTACTTAAGCTTCATTTAGGTGCATTATTAATTAATAATGTGCAACCTAGCTTTTTCCTTTAGGGTTTTTATCTCACCTTTATAAGGTTGAGCCTTGTACTTTTTTCATTATCTCTTATGCATTTTTCACATTTGAGAGCAACTTTTCTTTTGTCTCTATTTTTCTTCTCTTGTAGCAGGTTATTGGCTAACAGGTTCTTCTTGGGTTGTGTAGAATTGATATTATTCAATTCTTACAGGGGAAGTAGGACTATTTGACAAAGGCTAAACCGAGTGTAGAAGATGAACTGAAACTTGTTGATCAAAAGAGAAGGACAGATAGAGGCGAGTATAAGGGTACTTGTTTGAAATTACATGAAGAAGGACATAGAGCTTATGAGTGTCCTAAGGCTAGTGACAGAAGAGCTACTATTGCAAATGAGGCTAAAGACTATATCAAAGAACCTAAGTAAGGAGAGAATTTACTAGCTCGACGAATACTAGTTAGTTAGAGGACACTTGAATCTTGTTAGAGGAGTAATTTGTCCAGGACTCATTGTAAATATGGTGGTAAAGTCTGCAATATGATTGTGGATAGTGGTTGTACTGACAATCTTGTTGCTGAGGAGATGATTTAGAAACTTGGTTTGAGAAGAGTAAGACATCCTTGTCCTTATAAGATTGGTTGGTTGTAAGATGAGCATGCTTTAGAAGTGAGGGAGCAATGTCTTGTTGATTTTTAGATTGGGTAGTATAAGGATCAAGTGTTTTGTGATATTATGGACATGCGTACTTGTCACATATTGCTTGGTAGACCTTGGCAGTATGATTGTAGGGCTATGCATGATTGTTTCAAGGAACTCAATAGGAGGAATCTGCTGGCAGCTGAGTTGAGTTGAAGGATTCTTAGAGGGTTAGAGATTAATGTGGAAAGAAAACCTATAGTACACCAAGGATGGATGTGAAGAAGAAAAAATGGGACAAGGGAAATAGTGTGCTAGTTGAAGACTTGGAGAATATGTATGTGAAGAACTAGTTTGAGATTTATGTGGTGAATCTTAGAAGATGTTCTTCCAACTATTGAGAACATCTTTTTGTACCTAGGGTTTCTAATGCAGGAGCATCCTAGGTTTCCTTATAATCATTTTCATTTTTGTCCATTGTAATAGTGTTAACTGAGTTGCAGTATTCACCAAGTATTAACTTGTCATGTTAACTGAGTTGCAGTGTTAACTAAATTTGTAGTGTTAAGTGAGTTCGCAATATTAGCCGAGTGTTCCTTCACGTGCTGAGTGAACCTGTTAGTTGCTGAAATTCAAAATTTTGATGCTCAATCATGTCTTTGTTTTGGCTTTACCTGAGTTGTTTGTGTTTGGTTTCTAGTGTGATCCAATCTTGGTATTTAATTTGGTTGTATTTAATTTCTATTGTAAGCCGACTTGTGGCTTAAATGTGCATTTAATACAATGGTTTATTTAATTTGTAACATACTAGGTCAACTTGTGGCTTAGCTGGGTATAAGTAGGGGGTCTTGTGGAGTCTTGAGTCATATTATTCAGTGTGGGATCCAACATGGAGAAGATGGAGTAGTAGAGTGAGTGAAGTTTTCCTAAGTGTGTGGACAGAGTGTTGAATGTGAGGTAATTACACCTGGATCTTGGGTAAAGTTTCAGAAGGGCTAGTAGTTGAGGCTTGGGAAGCAAGGAGATTGTGAGCACAAGTTTAGATCTTCCTTGGAGGTTTCTATTAGAGTGGGGATATGGACTAGCTAGGGTTTGGATTAGATCTTGAGGGATATTGCAAAACTATTACTTTCTTTGTATTTAGTCATAATTGAGAAGGCCTTACAAGCTGACACATTGTATGTAATAAGTTATTTATGAATAAAGAGTTGTTTTTGGTATCAGATCTTGTATCTTGTGTTGTGTTTCCACTGTGTGGTTATTTTCTAGGGGCTAGGACATCTCCTTTGGGGATTCTTTTGCCTTGCACTGCATCAATATGTTATGTCAAATATATCCTACCATCTTAATTTTGACAATACAATTTCTACCTAGTTCTGATTTTACTATTAATCATTACCTATTTATTTCTTGTAGCTAAGTTAATTCACAAATGCTGAAAATATTTCTATCAAGTTACATCTATTATTATTGGCATGATTTAGTACACATATCTCCAAACATAAAAAAAGCTTCTCAAGATTTGATTAGTACTAGCACTTGAACCAAAAGAAGGTGTTATGGTTATGTTGATATTTAGATATATATATGTTAAATAGTATATTTAGAAATATGAAAATTAAAAAAAATTAATTCACAAAATTTTCCTATTTAAAAACCATAGGTACTTATGTAAACTCTATTAATATATTATAAAAATAATGGTTTTATAATCACATGTTTTTAAATTTCTTTTCTATTTTTTTGTAGCTTTTGAATGGTCGAAAACATAATTAGGCTACTAAATTGCATTGTTGAAAAGTATAAATCTCAATACCCCAAAGTTCTTAACTTGTCCACATTTCACAATTTTCTAAGTTAGAGGAGATTTCCATTACTTCAAAAGTAATATATACAAATTATTTACATAGTGTTAAAATTGAATGGGTGAAACATATTTCATGCATTAGAATAATAATATCAATTTGAATTGCACTTTAATAAGAGTTCTTTGATCAAATTAATCTATTAAATATTCAATATGTTAGCAATAAATATAAATTACTAGTGTTGTGTAATCCATTCATTATCGTGAGAGATCAGTTCTTGTGAGCAACTACTCATGAAAAAGGAGTCAATTAGTTTGACTCAAATAATACACAATTGAATCATCACAACAATACCTGAGTAGTCACTAAAAAACAATCTTCTATAAGATAACATTATATAAAATATTTTTAGATTTACTTGTTTTGTTATTTTAAAATATGTATAGTATTACTCTTAAATATTTTACTTTCCAGGGAAGAGCCTACAATGCAATGGTAAATGGTGAGCCTCTCATTAGGGAGGTCTTGGATTTGAGTATACTTGAGATTAACACATAATAATAAATAATAGTAACAATATTAATAAATGAATAATAAATAATCTAGGCTTTGGTAGATTGCCTATAAATAAAATTCTTTCCCACATAGTTTGTTCTAATATTCTCAACCATACCTTATTTTAATATAATATATTCAGTAAAGAATTGTTTAACAATTACAAACTATTAAATATTTTGATTGTAAATGACAAGAAGGGGGATATAACTTTAAGCTTCTCGTTGGGGCTGCTATGAACCGACAATAATGTCTATAGGAATATGTTGGGGCATGCCTTTTTGTGGATAACTTTGGCATTGGGCATATCATGGACTACATCAATTGCATTATAATCTTCTAAACATGAAGAAAAAACTATTGATATATCACATAGAGGCTCAATTGTCGATCTTAGTAGCATAATTTTATACACAATTAAAAGTGTTTGATTGTCATAGTTCCAACCATCAAGAATAACCCAAATCTTTATGAAGGATTATTTTAAGGATGCAAGAGCTCATTATTGTTTGCACTGAAAGAATATGATCATCATCTCCTCTTTTTAAGGAAGCAATTGCTAAGATATACACCTTCTTCTTTTTTGGTTGGTAAAGATTGATTTATTAATAATAAAAATAGATTACAAAACAACAAGGTCCATATAAGCATAATTAAGGACCACCACAACTATAAATGATTCCACCAACTATCCTTCTATCCTACCCCAACTTATGAGCTAAAAATATTATAATAATAATTATAATAGAACATGAAAACTAAGCCTTCTAAATCTATCACTTATTATGGTTGACAACAACACCTTACATGAAAACACAAACTATAATCAGACAAACTAAAAAACCACCAACCAATTTATAGCTAACACGGTGGGTTTCAAAACTGCTTTCCTCCAACCTTCAAGTTGATTGTCCCTTGCATGTGTAACCACCTTTCATCAGCAAATTCACACCTTCAAGCCACACACATCAGAAACCTCCCCAATAGGGTCCACAAAAACACCAATTCGCTTTGATGCCATCTTTTGCAATTGGATAATAAACAAAATGTTTGTATCTCACGACTCATCATTTTCTCTCCTCAGACATCTCTTATGCCAGGGCTTCCTTTGACACCATTAAAACTTAGTTTCTCCCTTTAAAAAAATTGCCTTTCCATCTTCATCTTCCTCCTTTCTGTCATCATTAAGAAAAAAAAGTCACCATTTACATGGCACCTGCTCATTTTCTCACTCCACTCGTAAGAAATCAACCCTTACAACCATTCTCCTTTGCCTCTTCCTTTTTGATCTTCGATGACGAGGATGTGCCACATTAAAACTGTGCACTCTTCTCCCATTACTTTCCTAGAAAAGTTGGATTTTGGCTATCAAATTTTGCCATTCCCCAATAATTTTCTCCTTATAATATTCTCTGTCCACTACCTAGGGCCACCACATAAAGGAAAATTTCCCTATTGCTTCCCCTTCTACCTCATCTTCAAATCACTCACTTTGGTCAAAACCAAAGCCCAGGAAAGCCCATTCCAGCATGAAATCTATCCCCACTATCAAATCACTAGAGAATAAAGCTTCCATCACCCACTTTACCTCTCTTTTCATTGCTCCCAACTCTAGTCCCCACGCCATTATCATTACAATTATGCCCACATTTATTTTCTAGTGATACATTACTTTTTGAAACATAGGCCCTAGCATCCCTTTAACTACGCTGATCACACCTGGTGGTATAATTTTTCATAGTGTAGAGAAATTCCAAAATATGTGTGAAAAATCATGTAATCCTTATTTCCTGTAGATTATGGTTTCTCTTCTTATCATTTTTCAAAATCTTGTGTTACCCTAGTTATGTCCTGATTTATGTGTTGTTTGATTTCTTAAATTCTCAAGGTTTTTTATCAACACAGTCATTAAAATGTCCTAAGCATGTTGAAACCCTAGGTTGATTTTCAATTTTTTGAAAGGGTTTGCAAAATTCCTAAGTTTCTCTTCTTTACGGCTTTACGGTGTTGGGGTTTCCCATAGGAGCATTGTGCTTTAGTGCCTTTGTCTTCATGGTTACATTTTGCTGCTATTGGCATAAGGGCATAAAGGAATTCATGGTTTACAGGTATACAATTGTGTATCTCATAGCAGCGAAGCAATGCACTTCGGAGCTTTCTGGTCATACGATTGATCCTTGGGTGAAGATGCGTAAAATATTTTCATATATTGTAAGTTTTGACTTACGTTTCCATGGTGATGAGCTAGCCCGAATGAATGAAAGCTTCTCATTAAGGTACCTCTAGCTATACGTTTTCCTTTTAAGTGTATGAGCATAATAAGGTTTAAAATAGTTATGTCTGTTGATTTACGGGGGTATGAGTAACAAGTTGAGCAGATGGGCAAAAACGTGGATTGGTTTGATTTATGCTCTCATGTTTTGTTGAATGGCATAAGGGTGTAAAGGCCTATGATAATGTAATGGATATCTTACAGAAATATTAAATGGGTTTTATAGTTCTTTGCACAAGGGAAACTCATAAGAGTGAAACAAGGTTTGATTTCTTCTATGTGCCTTCGCTGTTTTGGCTTGTGGGCAACTGTAAAGTGGTGTCATAAGAAGGAATGCATTGTGTGGGACCTAATAAATTGCCACTTGGGACCTAAGAAGAATGAATCAAGTTGCAACATGTCACATATGTTAGATGGACCCAACCCGTGTGGAAGATAACTTAAGTCATTCATTTTGCATGTGCTTAAATCAACGGTGATGTTTTTTCTAAGATTTGATCTGGGTCGTTGATTTGTTGAGAGAAAATTTTTCCCTTACGATCTTATGTTTGCAAGGATACCGTGTGGATGAAGAGGTGCTTCATATCTTTCTCCATGGATACGAGGTGGGTTTGGCGTGTGAACGTAAGAAACTCTTAAAGGAGCAAGATTGTTTATTTCAGCGTAGGGGTGTAAAAGATGAAATGAAAGGCAAAATGGGTGTTTACACTATTACAAAATGTGTTGAAGCATAAAAACGTAAAGGTACGTTGAGAGGGTTTGAGATCTTACAATGAAAGGGGCCCCGCAATGGTGTAAAATGGATTGCAAGGCCATGCTAAAGGATGGCTAACAATTCTACGCTTGAAGTTTTCTGAAGCATCACCGGATAAGTGTAAGGGTTTAATAGTTGTATCTTTAGAGTTATGAGGATTGAAGGATATGGGCTCAGTGTATAAGCAGGAGACCAAATTTGAAAAAGGTGGCGTTGATGTGTCATGTTGAAGTGGACTGATGACATGGCGGGTGTATCCAAGGTGATGGCAGGGCAGTTCGATGGTAGTCGAGGAACCAATGAGATGCTGACACATGACGCCCAGTTGGAAGGGTCAGATGATTGTGCAAGAAACCAGCCAATTAGGACTCAACACATGTCACTAGGGTGGTCAACAAGGTTTGACCTGGATGGATTTCTGGAAGGAAATTCAAATTTCATTAAAAAATTAATTTTTAACATTCCTTCTCAAATGCACGTACCTGTTCATTTTAAATAAAGTTTGATTTAATGATATAGTTCAAACTTTATAAAGGGTCAAATTTTTGTGAAATGCTATGCAAAACCATGAATAGGAGCCTAGATTTTCATAGGGGCATAACTGGGGCAATTTTTATCTAAAATATAGACTTCAATATGCCGTTGGAACTGGGTGGAAACAAACATTCCAAATATGGAGTCAATTTTTGCAAAGCTATTCACTGGTTCAGTCTATAAGTGAATTTGTAATTTCCAGGGCATTCTTAGCAAAATGGACAATTTTCATCATGAAGAATCAAAATTGGATAGGAGGCAGATATGAAAGTTTGTTGAAGCCTGAATGTGTAGAAAATTGATTCTGGTTTCTAGAGGTCATATTTAACTAAATTTTCACTTTTTCCTTGAGTTTACTTTTGGCATCAAAATCAATTATGATTTTCAATCAAATATCTCAGATATTTCTTGCTTTTGGAGGCCAAAATGATTGAAGATTTGATATGCAATTCCAGAGAGAGATTAGAGAGATTCTTTTCACTGCTAGGAGATGAAATTTCAAGTGGACACATGTCAGATATAGAATAGATCTGGGAATTCTTTCCTCTATATCATTCTCTTTTTTTCTCATTGTACAGGTTCCAGTTTTTTGAGAAAAACTACTCACTGTTGTGATACCATTTTTTGGTTCCAGTTTTGATGTGTTCCCATCACTGTCACACCACATTCTTTCAGCAATTTCTCTTGTATGAACAATAGTAGGAAAGATAATACAACAAGTTTAGATCTATTAGGTTTTTCTATGTTTTGATTTCATGCATATGAATGTATAATTTCAAGGAAATGAATACAGTTGAGAAGAAATCTCTTTAGTTTCATTCTAGTTCTCATCTCCTTCCTTTGTTATCTGCAATGTTTTGTGTTTAAGAACAAAAAGCTTAAACTCATTTGCAATCCCTTAAGGTTGTATTTCTGGATAAGTTTTCTATTGGAACAAAGAGCCAAATAAATGCTTATTTACCTTGACAGGGTTGTAGGTTTCAGCAGGAGGATATTTAGTAAGTAGTGAGATCTTTATGAACAGAGATGTCTATTTACAAGGTGAATGGATAGATTAGATATCTAAATATATGAATTTGTCTCAGGTATCCATATGTATGTGTTTGATTCATGGAATTGCCCAATAGATAAGGCACTGATCAACTACAGGATCATTTGTTCTTACTATTGCATATTTGGGGTTTTGTTGAATTCAACATCATTAATCAAATGATTCAACATCATTAATCAAATGATTTTCCCTTTCATGTTGAAGAGGTGAAAAGGATGCCCTCACTTAACTTGTTAATTTCATAGATTTGCATTTAGCTATTGTAGATCTATGTTATTGCATAAGTATTAGGAGATATAAGGGTTTTTATCTGCTTTTTTAGATTCAGGAAAATGTTTAGCACTGGTACCATATTAATTGAATCTGAGGTCCACTTTCCTAGGTTTTGCAGAGCCTGAAGTAGAAGAAGGGTCTAGCCTTATAGTTGGCCTGATGTCTGAAATGATATGTTAAAGATGGGAGTTAGCTGCCCCTAGATGTGTCTTGTTCTCATCAGGGTAATTTGAAACCTGTAGCGTTTCAAAACACCAACAACACCAAGAGTCAGGCATCATAGTAACAACTTCAAATGATTGTCTTGCATCATCTCAAAAATCACCTTCTACTACTTCTTTAGCTTAGAAGTAAAGGTGGCTTCCATTTGTTGCTTTAAATTTCAATTGTTTAGGTTCACCAAATATTTTATTATGTTGAAACCAACTCTTCCAATCATTAAAACCTTTGCACAAGAAAGCATACTTTCAACATGCGCTAGAAATCAAACCCATCTCATTTAATGAAACCTTTCGTATGTAAACCCGATACTAAAAAATTGAGAGCCATCCATCACATCCATCCTAAACAAGTTATTAATTTTTTTAAAAAGAAAGCTAAAAGAGGCACCTTGCCACCAAATAAGATCTAAAATTTCTTATAACTCTTCGACACATACATATTACACCTAAATCCATATTAAAAATTATGCACCAAATGGCCAATATCAACAATCAAATCAAATTGATTTAAAACTTTCTGTCCTCAATGGTTACACATTTCAAACTAACAAACCTTAGCTTCTTCAAAAATTGTCGCCGACTTTGAAAATATATCTACCTCCCCATTCCCTTCCCTAAAAACATGCAACTCTAAAATCTTGCATTCTTTCTAATTCTTTCCTAATTGTCATCACATTATTTTCTAAATGCCAAGCTGAAATCTAGTTTCTCACTATTGCCTCTATCACAATTAAAGAATATCCCTCTATATGGAGCTTATTTACTCCTAATAATTCAACACATTTGATAGCCATTAATGTTATTTGGAACTCTGCAAATTGTTTGATCCATCCATTAGTATTGCACCTCCAAAGGCCAATATGTCTCCTTTATAATTTCTAACTATAATTTCCACACCAGATTGACTAGGGTTCCCTTGCGAGGTTCCATCAAAATTTTCCTTTAACCAACCTTCTTCCGGAGCATTACACTACACCTTTCTTCTATCTAGTTCATTACTTTTATCCATCTTTCTACAACCAATCTTCCTAATTTTGATTCTCGACCATTACTTTTATAAAAACCCATCATCTTTAGAAAACCCACATTTGTTTTGGTCACAATTAAAAATTGCAACACTCATCACTTTCTTTGTTGATTGATTAATTAGCCATAACAAAATTTCCAAGGAATCTTGTTTATTGTAAAAGACTCTCCTATTCCTCTCCTTCGAAATTTCCAAAATAAAAATTGAAGGAGAAACCTTCCACACATTTACTAACATCTCTCCACATCTAACCCGAGGCCAAGAAACAAAAAAATATTTTAGTGAGGTCATCCAAGGGCCTTTCCATCCAATCTTTTCTTGAATATGAAGCCAAAATGCCCTTTCCATCTCATAATTAAGTAATAAATGGTCCATAAATTCTTCCTCCATAGTACACATAACACACCTAGATGGACCTTGAAAACCTAGCCTTTTTTTTGTTCCCCTGTTAAGATTCTTCCTTGAACCATAAGCCATGCAAAGGAACCAGCTTTTGAGAGGCAAGAATTATGCCAACACAACTCCCTTGCTTCAAAGGGAGCCAACCTTCTTCGAGCCAGTAGATCATAACCCAATTTAACTGAATACTCTCTCTTGAAGAAGTATACTAGCTAATTTTTCCTCCTTATCAACTAAGAAAACTCTTCTCTTTGAAAGTAGAGCCCTCAAACAGACTTGTTATTGTTCAGATAGCCAGTCTACATTCCAATATTTCCATCCCCATTCTTTACCTAAAGGACCTTGAACCTCCTCCAAATAATCCTTAACCTTAACCCTCCATCTTTCACTAATAATTTTAATTAAGTACACATCCTAACATTCATCCCTAATCACCAGATTGTCATTCCATGAATCATCCAAAAAGAGAGCCTTCCTACCATCACCAATCTTCCATAAGACATGATCAAAGATCATGTTTCTATAGGACACAATAAAATTTGAAATGGCAGACCCATTTAGTGGATTTCGAATTGTAAGAATTCTTTCTCCTTAATTGAAGTCCAAATACTTAGCTCTCAAAATTTTAATCCATAGATGTTCTGGGTTTCTATAAACCTTCCACATTAGCTTTGCTCCCAAAGCTAAATTCATCATATTCTAGTCTCTTAGCCCAACATATTTTTTTAATTGACAAATAATCTTTCAACTAAACAAAGGGATCCTATCCCCTTCATTTGCCCCATTCCAAATGAATTTCCTCATTTTTTGCTCCATCATTTTACAAACTTTCTTTGGGATATTTAGACACATCATAGAAAATATTAGAACAACATAAACCATATATTTTAGCATCAAAATGTTCCCAACAGAGGTCAATCATTCCCCTTCCCATCCTTCCATCCTTTTCATACACCTATCCACCAACACTTTCCAAAAATCCATCCTATTTCTATGTTGAAACAAAGGGATCCCAAGATAAAAACTTGGGAGAATCCCACTCCTTATATTCAAAATTTTGCAAATAGCCATTTGTTTGCATAGAGAGTTATTAAAACATTAGACTTAAGCCAATTGACTTTTGACTACCCTAACACTTTGCCATATAATTCTAGAGTCTGTTCCATTACTCTTGTCTCCCTTTTAAAGGCTTCACCAACAAGAAAGGTGTCATCCACAACTTGTAAGTGAGAGACAACCTCAACCCCTTCAACCACCATCACATGTTTCTAATGTCCAACCTTTCTTTATTTAACAATCAACCTTCCTAGATCTTCAACCAAAATAACAAAAAGGAAGGGGGAAAGGGGATACCTTTGTCTTAATCATTTCACTGTGTCAAAAAATGTTGAGGGATACCATTAACTAGAACTAAAAATTGGATTGTTGAGATACAACTCTTCATCCATTTTATCCACCTAGGATCAAGCCCAAACCTCTCCAACACCTTCACCAAAAAATTTCTATCCACCTCATCGTAAGCTTGTTTAATATCCAATTTTTCCATCATTTTATCCAGCTTCTTTAACCTTATGGAGTGAATCATTTCATGAGATATAATCACTCCCTCATAAATGGACATGCCTAGAGAAAATCCACTTTTCTCAATATATATCACTCCCCCAAGACCTTTTTAAACTGATTTGCAATTACTTTTGTAATTATTTTATATAGTGTATTGCACAAAGCAATAGGTCTTAAGTCTTCAAAATTCTTAACAACCTCTTTCGACACTAAAGAAATAAAGGTACTATTCAGATCCTTTAGCATAAACCTTCCTCTTCTAGACTATTTCACCACTTCCTACACATCATTTTATAACAAATCCTAGAAGGCTATAAAAAACCTAGTAGGGAAACCATCAGGACTCAGGCTTTTGTCCTTTCCTAGCCCAATTTCTTGGAGCACCTCTTCCTTAGAAATCTCTCCATTCAAAATTTTATTATGATTCGGGGAAATATTCTTTGGGATACAAGCAAGCACCCCATAATTATCCTTTGGATCACTTTGTTCTTTAGCTCCTTTCCTTTGGAAAAGGACACTGCTTCCTCATTGATCAACTTCTCATTTCTTAAAACAACCCCCTTCCATATTTTTGATGGAGAAAAACTTATTATGGACATGTCTCACTTTGACAAAGGTACGATTTTGTTGTTGTTGTTGTCACCTTCCTTGAGTCATGTCTTCCTAGATTTTTGCCATCGCAAAATTTCCTCCCTAGCCAACACATTCTCATATTCTTTACTCAATTTTTTTTCTTCCCAAAATTCACCCTTCCCCATACCCTGCTCAATAACTCTCACATGCAACTTCTTTAGAGATTATTCAAGATCTAATTTCTTATTAAAAATATTTGGAAAGGATTCTCTATTCCAGACTTTTAACTTCTCCTTTAAGAACTGTAACTTTTTGAAGAAAATAAAGGCCTTGCTTTAAGAAAAGGAGGGTCCAGAAGTCCACCAATGTTCCACTAGGTCTTTAAATCCATCCACCCTAAGCCATATTGATCCAAACTTGAAAGGGCATATGTCCAGAAAGGAATCTTCTTGAACTCAAAGGCCAATTGGGAAGTTATCAAAGCCATGAATTAGTATAACTCAACCTCCACCATCCAATTCACTTGGGCCCAGTACCTAGCCAACAAAAACCTATCCAACTTCTCCATAATATTTACAAAACTCAATCTCCTATTGGTCCAAGTGAACACCCCTTTTTTGAAAGGGATGTCAATAAAGCCATTCCCTAAAACAAAATTTGTTAAGTCCTCCTGACTAACATGTCTCCAACCCTTTCCAACCCTTTTCTGTTTTGGATAGAGGATTAAGGATTACATTAAAATTCCCTCCAAGGACCACCATCTACTCCTCCACAAACTCTAGAAAACTAACCAGAGTTTTCCATAAAGTTTTCTTATCTCTACTTTGAGTCAGACCATAAACATTAATAACATTTTAATATGCTCCTATTTGTTTAGAATTAACCTTCAACCATTGCCAATACTATGACTATTGCATCACTATTACTAACACTGAGTTACCCTTCCACAAAACTCCTAATCCTTAGGAAGCACCAAAAACCTCATTCCAAAAATTGTTCCACCTAAAAGTCTTTTCTTCATCCCTTCAATACCTTCCATTGTAATCTACGTTTCTTGAAACATAACCAAATCTGACCTCACTTGATCAAGTGAATCTTGTCAGGAGCATTGCAACCCTTGGCATTCCATGAAAGGAGCTTCATTTCTTACTGGAAGAGGCTTTCCCTCTTCTTGATTTTAGCTTACTTTATCCTTTTGCACTACCAACAATCTGAAT